>CM071718.1:26540536-26551683 GCA_036630335.1 Physaria fendleri | reverse complement strand
TTTGGATTTTCGATCAATTTTGTATCGAACACTTTGAAATTCAAGTATTTCATATAAAAAATATATCTAAGAAAAAGCGTTTCCTTGAACATGTTTTTGATGAAAATGGATGTTTTTTTTTCTCATGAGAAAGGATGTTTTTTAAGTTTTACATATCTCATAACTATGATTATTTTGTTTTTATTATAAACATCAACAATCAATTATATCAAACTAATAAATTTGTCAAAAAAATCATTAACACGTGCTGGTTATAATTTAGTTTTTATAATTAAGTTAGTTTAGTTACGGGTTGAATAATTTATAACCGGGTATATAGCGAATATTGGTTAGCAGATATTTTGATTTTAAAAAAATAGTCCGTAAAAAGAATATTAAAAGATGTTTAGAAACATATGTTAGTAAAAAAATTTTTTTCTAAACACTTGATTGTTATATTAATGATCACGATGTGTAAACAATTAACAAGTGATTCATTAGGTTAGTGTAATATAAACCGAAGTAAGTTGAGTGATTTCCTTTCTAATATATCGAGGACTTATTATTTCATTCGAATATAATTTTCTGGAATCTTCTACTCTAGTAATATTATATTGCAAGAAGAAGACTTTAAAATTGACAATGTTGTTTTTCTCAAATTATAATTTTGTAATAGATATATGTGTTAAATATATACATGATCTAATATTTTGTTATTTTGTTAGATATATGTGTTAAATATATACATGATCTAATATTTTGTTTTGTAAAATCAAGTGAAAAAATGTTAATATATATATATATATATTTTCTTGGTAACTATATATATTCAATAATATATATATATATATATTTTCTTGGTAACTATATATATTCAATAAATTTTATATTATTATAGGATGGAAAATAAATAATTTTTTCACATTTTATAAATTTTTAATCATAGTTATATATACTAATTTTTTTTGTCAAAAATATACTAAATTTATATACATTAAAATCTAACGATTCAAATTTGCGAAAAAATATTAACACGTGCTATAGCGCGGGTCAAATTCTAGTTAAATCATATAAGTATAACCTGGAGATTAATTATTTAAAGTACTATGTAAGTAAAAATAATATTATATTTATTTTGAAAAGAAAAAAATACTATCAAAAAATGATTTATATAAAAAAATGGTTAATGATGAACAAAAAATGATTGGTTATACAACAACCAATTCTATTAATAGTAATATCTCGAACAATATTTTGAAATTTTAGATTATATGAAATTTATAAAAATCTGATAATAATTATAATGACGTAATTACCCTTATTAGGATGCTTGACAAATCACGTAATATTAGAGTTTCCCCGTGCTATAGCACGAATTGATTTTTATTTTCCAAAACTAAAATAGTGCTATAGCACGAATTGATTTTTATTTTCCAAAACTAAAATAATTAAATCAGAAAAATAATCAAGTTGTTTGATCCAAAGATGAGCGAAGCCATAGTGGGACCGAGTATTATATCGAGCCTTAATATAACGGAGATCCTTTGCATATTTTGCCAATTTATCAGTTGCCTTGTTGTTCTTTCTATCGACTTTGCTAAAGCTAATGTCTCTAGATGCATGAGATGTCCTGCTATTTATCTATGTATTCTTATTTTGATATTGTATCGTAATTTTTTAGATATAAATTAAAGTAAGAAAGGTATAATGAATATTATTGAAAATCTATAATAAAAATAATTTTAAACTGTAATTGAAAATAACCTGTTTACCGGAGGCCTCGACTTGAACACCATTCTCTTTGAGTCGTTTACGGTGGCACAATCTAAAAGTTTCTACAACTCTAATCACAATATAAAAGTTTCTGCAACTAAAATTAAGATACATTTTTTATTTGACTTGGTAATTATGTTTTTATTGTAATGTGATATTACTATGAGATTACTATGAAATATCTCATTTTATTTTATAATTCACTAGATTCCTTACCCGCACGTAGTGCGGGTATATTTTCTTATTGTGGTTGACCAACGAAATCCAACTGTATGGAGTAAATGTTGTATTTGATAGTATTACGTCTAATATAAATACTGCATGTGGGTTTATTTTATATGATTTGGAGTCTGCATAGATTGTTCGATCTGAAGATTTTTCTTGTCAGATGTATGTGTCTTGAACCTATCTTTTTGCTTTTTGGTGCGCAGTGGATCGACATTGTATTGAAATGTTGATAGTATCCTTCATTCCACATTGGTGAATAGACTCTAGAATATATAGGAATTACTTTGAAGCAAAATGTCTGAGAAATCATAAGAACATTCTCTGATAAAGTTAGAATATATAGGAATTACTTTGAAGCAAAATGTCTGAGAAATCATAAGAACATTCTCTGATAAAGTAATTAGCAAGTGCAAATAGTAAGAATTAGCAAAATAGCTTGTGATTGTATTTTATCACCTGCATGAACATTTAGTTACCAAACGTCGCATGCAAGGTTGGAATACTTTGAAGCCAACTGATAAAACAGCAAAAGTGTGGAATTTTCTCTGTTTTCTGTCTCAAATACAAATCCATTGAGCAACTAAGCTCAAAGTTCGTAACCACACACAAACTACACCAACCTAGGTCTAAGGCTGGACCTCTTTAAACATCAATATCTTCTTTGGAAGAAGTAACAACTTTAGTCATGGAGACTAATGATGCCTGCAAAATTGTTGAAGAAAAGGTCAGTTAAATCATCCTTTGCAGATCTACTCCAATGATTGATTCATTAGTATCAGAAGATGGTCGGACACGTGGAGCATTCACTGATCCAAAGAGGTTTGAGAACATTTGTTTTCGGACAGTGATGATGCAACTACTACTATAACAATGACGGCACGACCAACGCAATGATGATGATGAAACCCATGCTGATATTCTGTAATGTTCATTGCTTAATTTAGTTGGTAAGACATTTATAAATAAATAGATTCTTTTCTTTTTGTGCTTTGCTTTCAAAGTTGGCTTTGTGTCAAATTCCATTTTGTACAGGCGAAGTTTTCAACACAAAAAAACATTATAACATTATCTCAAAAAATTGAAATGAAAATTTAAAACATAAATACTTGAATAAATCAATAGCAGGTGGAAGTATTATGTTACAGAGATATAATAATATTAAGAAAAGTTAATGTTTTAGTTAAAAGTCGTCTCAATAGTCATCATGATACTTCAATTTACCACTTACTTTCTTTCTCGAGAAGCAAGCAATCTCTCTATTCAGCTCCTTATGTGATCTTTGAGACCCAGTTTGTTACTTGTCCTAATGTATTAAACAATGCTAAAAAAACTGAGTTAACATTAAACTTTTAAGACTTTGTTTAGGGATTCACCTGATTCATTGTCCATTCCCAATCTTCTTAATCGGAGAAGTTCATGAACTCTTTCTTTACCAAGATCTGGTCTATCTTTCTTCCTTAGCTCTGCACATTTTAGACACAACTTAGCAAAATTTGCAGCTTCTTCGACAGGCCAATCTGTCACGACAGTTTCAAGCAAGTCCTTAAAAGTTCCTTTATCGATTGCTCTGGAGACAAGATGACGTAGATCCATTGGACTATTTGCAGTGATGATCTGAAGCAGCGTTATCCCTAATGAGTATGTTTCTGATTTCGTGGGTAACTTTCCCGTTTGTTGATACTCAGGGTCTATGTAACAGAACGTTCCTGCTGCAGATGTCATGTGGTATTGTGTGACTGTGTTAGCCACTGAAGTAGGTACCAACCGAGCTAATCCAATGTCACTGATCTTGCTCATGTAGTTTCTAGCTAGAAGTATTTAGCTGGTTTTAAGTCACTGTGAACCAGAGGCTCTGGCTTTGCTTGGTGAAGGAAGGAGAGTGCAGTATCTATCTCTGCAGCTATTTTCGAGCAGGCAAAATGGAGAAGAGAAAAGAAGAGTTTCCACTAGAAGGAGTTGCAGACAGAATCGTGATGCTGTGGGAGAATGGAGTTTCGACCCATCAAAACGTTTCCAAAGGTAACCAAAATTTCTGGTGATTTAGCCAAGACCAATATCTAGATGTTCCAATTGGAATATCATGATTTGGTACCATCATCTAAAATTTATTCATGTTTTTCTGAGGTGCTTCGAATCTGTCGCGATCTGTACCAGTGTGTATTCAAATGGAGTTACGCAGCTCGTCTTAAACCGGATTGATGTAAAACTTCGTGGGAGTCTTCAAGACATCCATGAGCTCATTATCAACGGTGCATATTGGAATTGGACGGTCAGATTCAGTTCTGTAGTAGTAACTTTGAGACTGATCATTCCTGTTAATTTCCAGTTCGAACCGGTTTAGATAGAATGATCTTTTGGTTGAGTTTTTGGTTGGTTCAAAGGCTGAAATTTTGCTGAATCGTATTTATCTCGTGTCTGCAGCTATTGGCCCGAAAGGGCTAACATGGATGAAGTAAACAGTACATCCTCTCCAATGTCTAAGTCTACACAAGCTCAGGCTGACTCAAGTGATACTTTAACACCCTCATTTTCCTTGTTTAAGCCAATCAATTTTTTTCCTAATTAAAAGCCCGTAAGTTCATTAAGCCCGTTTCTTTTGTTTAAAACCCTAATTCCTTTTTCATTACCTAATCGCTTCTCTAAGCTTAACCTAGCCACCAGTAGAAAAAGGAGACCTTAACTTCGTGGAGACAACGAGGAAAGAACAAAAAGAAGAGCTCCCACTTGAAGAGGATGCAGACAAAATCGTTATGTTGTGGTAGAATGGAGTTTCGACCTATCAATTCTTTTCCAAAAGTAACCAAACTTTCTGGAGAGTTAGCCAAGACCAATATCTAGATGTTCCAATTGGAATATCATGATTTGGTACCATCGTTTAAAAGTAATTCCTGGTTTTCTGAGGTGCTTTGAATCTGTAGCGATCTGGACCAGCGTGCATTCAGATGGAGTTAGGAATCTCGTGTACACCGGATCGACGTGAAACTTCTTGGGAGTCTTCAAGACATCCATCAACGGTGGATATTGGAATTGGACGGTTAGATTCAGTTCTGTAGTAGTAACTTCGGGACTGATCGTTTCTGTTAATGTCCAGTTCGAACCGGTTTAGATAGGATGAGCTTTTGGTTGGTTCAAATGCTGAAATTTTGCTGAATCGTAGTTAACTCGTGTCTGTAGTTTTTGGTTAACGGAAAACTGATTTAAGCTTAGGACTATAGAATTATGCTTGGTTTAATCCGATTTATCGAATCTGTCTCACTAAAAGAAAAGTCCTAGAAAGTGCAGTCTCGTTATCAAGTGGCAAAGGTGAGGGCTCGTCGAGTGCTTCTGCTAAATTCCATTTAAGTTCGTTGCTTATTGTTTAGTCTTTGATTAAAATATGCATGTGACGTATCTAAGATTTAAGCTTAGGACTATAGAATTATGCTTGGTTTAATCCGATTTATCGAATCTGTCTCACTAAAAGAAAAGTCCTAGAAAGTGCAGTCTCGTTATCAAGTGGCAAAGGTGAGGGCTCGTCGAGTGCTTCTGCTAAATTCCATTTAAGTTCGTTGCTTATTGTTTAGTCTTTGATTAAAATATGCATGTGACGTATCTAAATAATAATAGATGCGTCATTGGTTGTGATTCTATAAACTATATATTATGTAATTATATATATGCCATTGATGAGGCCAATGAAACTGCTGAAAGATAGCACTCTAGAATGAAAACTACACTTTCACCATTTTCATTTACTATGATTGACCAAAATTTTCAAAATAAAAAAGAATAGATAAGATTAAGATGACATTTCACAATAATGCAATATTTTATTGTTAAAATATTTGTATTTAATCTCTATATAATATATAGAGAAATATATTTTGTAACATTATTTTTTATGGAAAAACTCAAATGTTGTTCGATTTATGATAATCTCGAAAGAGAGAAATTCGCCAACAGTAAACCAAAAGTTCTCTTCTCACAAAAACTCCTTCAAAAAGTTATCTTTCACCTCTCTGCGCCCTAAGCCCAATCCTCTCTTTCTCTCGCGACCGCCTCAATATCTCTCTCTCTGTGGATCAAGCTAGCTCTCTCGCTGTTGCTCGTTTCGTGATCCCTAGCTGTTCACCTCAATCAACGATAAGCATTTTCCGGTGGAATAATCTGTGGATAGGAATCGGAATCAGAAATTCTAATTGGTTCTCTGTTATTTTCCGGTGGAATAATCTGTGGATAGGAATCGGAATCAGAAATTCTAATTGGTTCTCTGTTATTGGGGTTGAATTCCGCAATTCTGTTTGGTGTTTCCTGTTTTGCACTCACAATTAGGGTTTATAGCAGTTTCGCCTATGGCTCCTGGGCGTAAAAGAGGAGCGAGCAAGGCAAAAGCCAAGGGACAGTTGATTCTCGGTGATCTTGTTCTTGCCAAAGTTAAAGGCTTCCCTGCTTGGCCTGCCAAGGTGCGTTCTGTTTCCTTAATTGGGTTTTCATTTTTGTTCTTCACAGATTCCTTATTTCCTTCTTCTCTAATTCATTAACCATTTAGTCCTTAAGTCCGTAATCATCAATGCTTTAAATTGCTAGTAGTTCTGGGTTGGGTCACCCTAGCTTTGTGAAGTTTTGTTTCTTGTCTGTTTATTTTTCTACGTAGCTAGTGATGTATTGTATGGTTGAATTTCCCTAGGTTGATGAGCTCTAGTGTTATCTTCTTGTTGTTGAGATTATCTAGTTGAATTAAGATAAACATATGTTAGTAACGGTGTAATTTCTTCAGATAATGAGCGTGAGAATATTTCAAGTTCTCTTTACTTAGTCTCTCTGTTGAAACAATGTGGTTTTTGAGTTTCAGATCAGTCAGCCTGAAAACTGGGATCGTGTACCAGATCCAAAGAAGTACTTTGTTCATTTCTTTGGAACTCAGGAAATGTAAGCAAGTCTCTTATATCTCTGCTGAACTTTCATTAGTTGATCCAGTTATTTGAAAACTCTGGTACCTTCTCATCTAAAAAGACATATTAACTTTATTCAATATACCATGCTTCTAGAATTAGGCAATAGATCTAGGTTGACAGGTGTTTTCTTAAGTCTTACCCTTATTGAAACTTCACCTTTTCCTCGCCATGTTACGAATACCAGGTGTTTTGATTGTGTATTTTATCTGACTATAACTTTGGAGTTAATTTCGTCTTTCGTTAAAATACCAGGTGTTTTGATTGTGTATTTTATCTGACTATAACTTTGGAGTTAATTTCGTCTTTCGTTAAGTGATGATGGACCAAGTTACCTTCCTTTACTGCAGAGCTTTTGTTGCACCGCCTGATATCCAAGCCTTCACTGGTGAGGCAAAGAGCAAACTATTAGCAAGATGTCAAGGAAAAACAGTCAAATACTTTGCGCAAGCTGTAAAGGAAATCTGCACTGCATTTGAAGAGTTAATACTTTGCGCAAGCTGTAAAGGAAATCTGCACTGCATTTGAAGAGTTGCAGAATCACAAGTCAAATATCTTGGGCAATGATGATCCTGTGGATGCTGCTGAGCCTGGTTTGACAAGAGCTGATAGAGTAGATGGAACTGATCATATAGTCGTTGAGTCGGATGGAAAAGAGCTGATAGAGTAGATGGAACTGATCATATAGTCGTTGAGTCGGATGGAATTGATAACTTCGATTCTAGGGTGGATCCTTGCTTCCCCAAATTAGATAAGGATAGTGGTGAAGAGGAAAAGGCTGAGATAGGGAAGCGGGATTCATCTCCATTTCTGGAATTAAAAAACTCAACCACTTCGTCGTGTAGCGAGTCACTAGATCATGGTTCATATGACCCTCAAAAAAAGGAAGATGATAAAGGAACTGATGGTAATGCTTGCACCGAACATTTTGGTAATGGCCCAAAAAATCTGGCCAATGGTAAGAGAATAAAGAAGGAAGCAAGTGGCTCAGATAAAAAAGGTAAAGATACAGTTCGCAGAGACGCAAGCAATAACTCACATGTGTCTGACCGTGGAGCTGCTCTTGTGTATCTGATGTTGAGCCTGAAATTGTTCTAGGATTAAGTGCTCGTGGAGGAGATTTACAATATGATGAAGAAGTAGTTGCATATACAAAGCGTCGGAGACAAATAATGGATCATGCTATCTCTCCCTCTTATTCTGGATCTCATGATAAATCCGGTAAAAGTCATCTGGAACAGAAAGACCATGTCTCTCTTGTTAGTAACATAAAGGTTCCTGCTGCACAGTCACTCAGAAAACGAAGGGTTGTTTGTATATATGATGAAGATGAGGATGAAGATCCAAAAACCCCATTGCATGGAAGACCAGCCATTGTTCCCAAAGTGACATCAGTTATGACTGACGGTCCTAAAAGTGCTAATGTCTGCCGCAGTTTTTCTGCTAAAGCTAAGATATTTACTGGATCTACAGAGAGTATTGAACTAAGGAAGTTCCCCCTGCATAAACATAGTGAGGATGAATCACGTGTATTACCAGGTAATGCTGAGAATTCTACTAACAGTTTACCCATGGTAAAACACATTAATGAATTGCCGCCAAAGGATGTCAAGCAGATATTGCGTTCTCCAAAGATGTCCCCTCAGCTGGTTTCAACTAACAAGCACATCGCAGGACAGTATAAAGTTGCAAAATCATCTGTGAAAGTTTCTGCTGTCGTGATGGCGAAGAAGCCTCAGATTAGTTCTTTTAAGGAAGCAGTTACGGAATCTGATAAAGGAAGCTCTTCACAATCTCAGCCAGCAAATCAGAGACATAAACCAGCTTCAGATGGAGAGAGGCCAACTGTGGTTTCAAAAACTGCATTGCCTACGAATGATGCTGGTATTTCAAGAGACATGTCTGAAGACTTGTCTGCTGGCATGTATGTCAAAGTAGTTGCACTGAGGCTGCTGTTTCTCGGGATGCTTTTGAGGGCATGATAGAGACCTTATCAAGAGCTAAAGAAAGTATCGGACGTGCAACACGCCTAGCAATTGATTGTGCCAAGTATGGGCTTGCTAGTGAGGTACGATGCGTGGTTGGTTTTAATTATGTGTTGTCTTAACTTGTAAGGCTGTCGATACACATACTGTTAGGCTGCCCATATGAGATCTGCTTTTCCTGGCGTAAGTTATTGGATGTTTAGATTGCTACATAATCTTCTTTCTAAAATTATTTACAGCATTTGCTGTGTAGCATTGTTCAGACAAAAGTTTCTTTAAGTGGGAAATAAGTTTTTTTTTTGTTTTTATCTAGGTGGTGGAACTTATCATACGAAAGTTGGAAACCGAACCTCACTTCCACCGTAAAGTGGACTTATTCTTTCTCGTTGATTCTATCACCCAGTGTTCACACAGCCAAAAAGGTGAGCTTTCTTCTTGAATTAATGCAATACATGTTACCAAATTTATGCTAGAAGTATTTGGATTTTGTTGTTGTTTGATTTATAATAAGGACCTTCCTTGTTTAGGTTCTGCGTTTGTGGCTTGACAGGAAAATCTACCCTGAATCTCTTCTGCGTCGTTATATTGATGATATTGGAGCTTCTAGTGATGTTGCGACTGGTGGGTTGTCCCTGCGACGTCCTTCTAGATCTGAGCGTGCTGTAGATGATCCTCTCAGGCAAATGGAAGGGATGCTTGTTGATGAGTATGGCAGGTATGCTAAAAGCTTATCTTACTTAGCTTTTTCTCTTTTATATCCGTTACTGAAAACAAAAGAACAGGCCAAAGAGGAAATTCATATCATGAATTGGTAAACATATGCGATTCTCTAGTGTGTTTATGAACTTAATAACTTTTTTTTTTTTGCAAGAAAACTTAATCACTTATTTTCTGTTTCTGCTGCAGCAATGCAACTTTTCAGCTGCCTGGGTTTTTTCCTTCTCATACTTTTGAAGATGATGAAGAAGATGACGATCTTCAAACATTAGAAAAGGCCAAAAACACATCTGCTGGGCAACGTGTTAATGCTTTAGACGACATGGAGATACGTGATACTTCTAGTGATGAACGCTGTCGAGTTTTGGAGGATGTAGATCGTGAACTTGAAATGGAAGATGTATCTTTTCTAGTGATGAACGCTGTCGAGTTTTGGAGGATGTAGATCGTGAACTTGAAATGGAAGATGTATCTGGTGAGCGGGGAGATGGAGGACCTTCCTCTTTTTGTGAGAATGAGATAAAGGAGCAGTCACCGGATGTCAGCAAACCAGTTACTGAAAGTTCAATTCAGATGCTTCCACTTCCAGAGGGTTCTCCTCCACTACCTCATGAATCACCTCCATCTCCCCCTCCTTTACCACCTTCTCCCCCACCTCCACCACCTTCTCCCCCACCTTCATCTCCACCGCCTCTGCCTACATCTCCACCTCCATTGCTGCCACCACCACCACCTCCCGCAGCACAATTCCCACCTCTTCCTCCACCTCCGTCTCAGCCTCTTCCACCTCCACCTCCACCTCCCCACCACCACCTCCCGCAGCACAATTCCCACCTCTTCCTCCACCTCCGTCTCAGCCTCTTCCACCTCCACCTCCACCTCCACCTCCACCGCCTTCACAATCTATGGCTTTGTCACCATCATTGACAACTCAACCATCCATTGCTAGCCATCATCAGTTACCATTTGAACCAGGATTTCTTCCCCCAGCATATCCATTACCGCGTCAAGCATACCCAGGATCTATGCAGCAAGACCGCTGTAGTACTTTCACTGTAAGTTTTTCTTATTTATTCTGTTTGATGTAACACATTTTTTTTTTTTTCTTTTTTTTTGTCAAGATTTGATGTAATTTGATGTAACACATAATTCCTATGTATATCCATCTTTTACCAATTATGTGTAAACCCGTGCAGGGTGATAAAATTGTTCAAGGGCCTGGAAGTTCTTCACGTGGAAATCATGTTGAGGGTGCTGGAAAACCCGAATTATTTGTTCAGCAGTCTTCTAACTTTTCTCCAGCCGGAGTTCGTAGCTCCAGGGAACCTTCATCGGTTACTTCCTCCAGACAGTTAGAATTTGGGAGCAGCAATGCACTTTATAATCCTGAAGCTTCTTCACAGTACTTCCTCCAGACAGTTAGAATTTGGGAGCAGCAATGCACTTTATAATCCTGAAGCTTCTTCACAGAACCAACGGTTTCAGCCGAGCACACCTCTCTCCCAGAGACCTATGGTTAGGCTGCCTTCAGCAC
>CM071718.1:26465553-26478393 GCA_036630335.1 Physaria fendleri | reverse complement strand
GGGGGGAGGGGGGTTTAGTCTTTTTATCATTTAAAATAAAATGAAGGTTAGAATGAGGTTACTTTTTTTCTAAGAAGGATATAGGAGATTAATCCCCACGGGTAATTATCTCGAATGATCTTATTACAAAAAAATTAATCTCAACGTCCTCTTGTAATCTCAAATGAACTTAATAATAATGATAATCCAACTTTATCCTTAATTAATTATCTCGAATGATCTTATTACAAAAAAATTAATCTCAACGTCCTCTTGTAATCTCAAATGAACTTAATAATAATGATAATCCAACTTTATCCTTAATGAAAGTTTCCTTTTATTTTTTAATGTTCATTTTAAATATTAATCTTATAAATTTAAATCCAAAATTCAAAATTCTAAATCCAAACCCCAAATTATAAACCCTAAATTCTAAAACCAAACCCCAAATTATAAATTCTAAATCCAAACCCCAAATTATAAACTCTAAACCCTAAAACCTAAATTTTAAACCCAAATCCAAAATTATAAACTCTAAACCCTAAGACCTAAATTTTAAACCCAAACCCCATATTATGAACTCTAAAGCCTAAACCCTGAATCTTACACCCAAACCCTCTAAATCCAAACCCCAAATTATAAACTCTAAACCCTAAAACCTAAATTTTAAACCCAAATCCAAAATTATAAACTCTAAATCTTTAAAACCTAAATTTTAAACCCAAATCCAAAATTATAAACTCTAAATCTAAATCCAAACCCCAAATTATAAACTCTAAACCCTAAAACCTAAATTTTAAACCCAAATCCAAAATTATAAACTCTAAACCCTAAGACCTAAATTTTAAACCCAAACCCCATATTATGAACTCTAAAGCCTAAACCCTGAATCTTACACCCAAACCCCAAATTATAAATTCTAAACCCTAAAACCTAATTTTAAACCCAAACCCTAAATTCTAAACCCTAAATCTTTTTTTTTGTCAAGGAAACCCTAAATCTTAAACTCCAAATTATAAACCCAAATCCTAAATTATAGTTCTAATAATATAATGAATTTTGTTATTTGGTTTAATTTTCATTTTAGTAAATGAATTTTTTTTTTAATTATTTATGTTTATGAAAATGAACAAAATGATTAACCAACAATAGGATTTTTGGTCATTTAAACATTAAACAGAAAATAAAGGTTAGAGTGAGATTAAAAATTTTCTAAGAAGGATATAGTAAATTAATCCCTGAATTCAGAAGAAGAAGAGTCGTCTTCCTTGTTTTAGGTTTTTTTTTTCAATTGAATTTTTTTTGGTTAATTGATTTAGTTATGGTTTATGGTTTAAATCGGGTTTAACTTGGGCTATTATTGGTTAATCAAACCTTAAACCAATATTAAACCAGCTAGTGGGGAAATAGATGTTGAACTTTCCATGATGGGTAAATAGATGTCTAACTTTCGATTGGTGGAAACTGAGATGAGTTGTTAGTTTGGTGGGAATCCGATAAGATATGATATTCGTGGGAAAATATATTGTTTTCGCAAAGGTGTTCTATTACAAATTTCCCCAAAAAAAAACTACAAGATTTTTAATTAAATGCAAAGGCCATTATTTTAAAGAGATAGAAGCCCATTAACTCTTTCTTCGATCGGCAAGCCCATTAAATCTTCCTTACAATTTCTCGCCACAAATTTTGGTAATCCCTGAATAGTGAATCCCAAGAGTTTTCTTCACCTCCTCCTCGCTCTTTTTGATTTCAGAGATTATATTTACAGGTACTTGCTCTTTTCTTTATAATATCTTCATCCTTGCTATATACCATTTACCTTCCATTCGAAATCAGAAAATAGAATCTCCTTTTAGTTTATCGTTTTTTTGAATTATATGAAAACTTCTCAAGTTTCAGATCTCATCTCGTCTATGTCTGATGCCGTCGTGATGAATATTTATTACATATCTTTCCCTGTCGAAATTTTTCAGTGTTTTCTCAAATCAAAATCTGAGGTCACTCTCCATTTTCTTCTTGTGAACCCAATCCGTTCTCTTGTCAGATTTTTGTGCTCATTTCTTTACTTCTTGATCTCTGAATGCTACTACATGATTCTTGATTTGCATACAATTTTTTTGTTTGTTTCATCTCTTAATCGTTTGTTATGTAGTTGAATCTGCAGTACAATTAATATAATATTTTGGGGGTTAGAGTGAAAATGGGAGCTTCGAAACTTTCCGGGATGCAAAAGCAAGTTCTGAGTCTGTACAGAGGATTTCTAAGAACAGCTCGTTCAAAGCCAATAGAAGACCGGAAGAGAATAGAGACGATTGTATCAGCTAAATTCCGACAAAATTCTAAGGAGGTTGACCGTAAGAATTTTCAGTACATTGAGTATTTGCTCCGGTTAGGTACTAAACAACTAGATCAACTCAAAAGTCCTGACATTGTTACTCTCTCCTCCATCAAGGTCGTTACATCTAAAACCTGATCATTCTTTTTTTTTTTTTTCACTCAGTCTCATTGATTTAATATGTATGTATGATCATATGCATAAATTTGCCATGGTTGGTCAAGAGCCATTATAAAATAATAAAGAATTGTAAGCACAATTTGAATACTGTTTATAATTATGTGTAGTTATATTATGGGATTGCAAACATTTAACATTAGAAGAAATGTTTAGGCTTTCTTCTTTATGTAAGATTTAGGAGTGAGTGTTCGGGTATTTGGATCGGATCAGACATTCGGTATTACTTTCAGAGGGTTATAGTTCAGGTATCCTTCTGTAGCACCCGAGAGAGATTAATTCAGGTATTGTAATGTATATGAATATGATTTTCTTAGGGTATCATATATAATATGCGTCTAGACGCCGTAGCTACAGATAACAAGGGGGAAGCTAAAGTTTGGGTGTTTTGCTCGTTCCTAGTAGTCCATGATTTTTGTTTTTGTTTCTTTCTATTTCGCCGGAGCCATACTTCAAATCACTAACCATTTATTTACCTAATGTGCAAAGTTCAAACTATGCATTGGAAAAAGAACTGCAGTTTATGAGAAGGTAACTTTTGAGATAACAATGTTTTGCACTTCTTGATCATTAAAACAAAAGAGGACAAGACCCAATCCACAAATATGATACAATGGGAAAAAAATGACCCAAAACAGACAACAGTATAGAAACAGCAAATTACTATATAGGAGAATACTCAAAAGTTGTAGACACAAGTTCCATCGTCACTTCTAGCCGTAGGATCAAAGTTTTGAGCCACAGGATCAGTACACCCTTCAGGAACAGGCAGATTTACTTGCTGGGCACCTTTTCCTGCAAGGCAAAATTACCCTAATTTCAGAAACCCTAATTCCATTTTTTCTTCTATTTTAAAGGATTTGATCCCTTGGATAACCAAACCAAAAAAAAAAAGGAGTTTCAAACCTCTGTACCGTAGAATGTTCCGCGGCCAATGGCGTCTGCGTTTGCGTCTCCTAATGCAGCCTCGCTGAGGTAAGTGTCGGCAAGTTGGACTCTCTTCACATTCTCTTGTTCCATCACAAGCATGTTACCGTATTCCATAAGCTTCTCAAGAGTCATCTCTGGTTGCTCGAACTTCGGAGGTCCTTCCCTCGAGTTTACTAGCCTCTTTCCGATCTTCTCTACTCCAAGTCCCTCAACGAACTTCCTCACTTCATCATCGTACACTCTTGCCCTCAAAGCACCAAAGAAATCTGTCGATACAGAAGATAAAAACAAGAGTTTTGTATAAATGCCGACATAGACCAATTTCAAGTAATCAAGATCTTTCTATTACCGATGGATTGGCCAGGGAACTGATCAACAAGGGTGACAATGTCTTCGTCTTTGATCTTGTCGGTTCTGAAGATACCTTTGCAGACACCAATACGGTCTTCACGGGTAGGAGCCCAGTAGAACTTCTCCATACGTCCGTCACGGATGAGAGGAGCGTAGAGAGTGGAGAAATCATTACCAGTGACGATAATGGGGACACGTGGGTTATCTTCCTTGTTGTACATTCCTGGGAGCTGGACGTTGGTTGGGTTATCAGCAATGTTCATGAGCGTTGCGTTAACCATCTGGTTGTTGACAGTGTACTGAGTAGTACCACCCATACGACCAGCACCAGCGTCAAGATCGTTGATGAAGAGACAACACATCTTTCCCGACCAGCACCAGCGTCAAGATCGTTGATGAAGAGACAACACATCTTTCCTTTCTTGATAATGTCTGCTGCCTCACGGTATCTCTGACGGATAAGCTTTGCTGGTTCTCCTGCGTTTCCACTCTCAAGCTCTCCAGCACTCATCATGATTGGGCTGCAAAAAGGTTTACACTTTCTTAGTTTTTTGACCATGAGAGCAAAATGCATAACCGGATAGGGAAATGGACTAACTTGATACCCATCTTGGCCATGACAAGCTCACACTGGAAGGATTTACCTTGACCTTTGCCTCCCCATATACCCAAAATAAGTGGAACCTATAAAGAACAAAACAGAGAATTTTAAGATCAATAAAGTCAGAATCTTTGATGCGTAATAACTCATTAAGAGTATAACTCAAGTTACTACTTACCTTGATGTTAGGCAAAGTCAAGAAGTTCTTGGTGATGTGAACAACAAGCTTGTCCATGAAAGCAGGAGCAATGTAAAATCCATCCTTCATATTGTCCAAGTTGTACCTATATTTCAAGAAGAAAAAGAATTTGGTTTTAAAGCTGTATATTCTAAGTAAAGAGAGATCTACAAAGATTAGAACTTACTGCCTAAGGCCTTGGCTAATGTACTCATATGAGCTAAGAACAGGGTGGTGAGTTCCAGTTCCCATAGGAGCTTGGAAGACAGAGTCAACCATACCCTTGCCTCTGGTAATGTCTTGTTGATCATCAGATGTGTCATAGTAAAGACCCTTCCATCTGTCTCCTTCGGTTTGTTTGTCTTCTTTCACAGCCAACACCTTGAATGATCCGTTGCTCTTCTTGTTGTTCTGTGAGAATCTCGACACCGTTACAACTTTCTTTCCCAAGAAGGTTGATGCTGGTGCTACTGAAGCTCCTGCTCCTGACCCGTTCAAGCTCAGCTACAACACACAAATTTTTGAAAATTCAAGTTTGCTTCACATAGTTCAAGAACCGGTTTATGACTATTTCTTACGAACCCAATCTAACCGGGGAATACACAATATTCTAATTTGGTTCACCTAAGGTATCGAAACAAAACGAAGCTACTCAAGTAAAACAAGTGTAGTAAGATCAGGTAGTGTTATGAGTAACATTAAACCAGTAATCATAGAGGTTGAAGTACCGGAGCTCTGTTGATGGCACCGACGGTTGAAACTGCGGCGGCCATTTCTCACGACGGCTACGAGTGTGTATAACACAAGAAGCTTGAGAGAGAGAAAGAGAGGATTTGATTGGTTGCAAGAGGAAGAGATGTTGGTAAGAGCAAGAAACTGAGAGATTTATTATAAAGCGAGTGATCATCAACAATTCGTTATCTCTTCGTCTCGAAGGCTTAACTCTCTGATCACCACACGATCCGGATTTGGTTATGTGCCACGTGGCGCGCACAGGGAGATGATGAGGAAACTTATGTTCTGATTGGTCCAGCGTGGCATGGGTTTATGAGGTTGTCGTGAAATGGATGATCTCTGCCACTGGATCTGTGTTTCTTTTTGGCGTCTTAGCTTGGAGTTAAGATTATGACATTGTTTTTTTATATGCTTTGAAAAATTATTGTGTTGATTTTTTATTTTTTATTTTTTGAGGATGAGGTAAGCCATTCATTCATATGTGATCAATATACTTCTTCTACACAATTCTTCATACAATAAAATTCCAAATACGGTGTAAACTGATTGGTGGAGAGAAATTGTCTTAGCTGATAAACATATATTTCAAATATTTCGTAACCCAAAAATATACAATACGTAGGTGAGGATCGGTTTTTGATATGTGATAAACATGATTTGACACATAGTTTAGGATACAAGCGGCATAGTTTCTTGTAGAGACCCTTTATCAAGGCTATATCTATGGCTCTTCCAGTTTACACAATAGACCTTTTTAGATTACCAAAAGAGTTTTGAAAAGATGTAGAACGCGAGTTAGCAAAGTTTTGGTGGGGATCTTCTGTAACACACAGACAGATGCATTAGTTTTCTTGGCAATGTCTTAGTCTTCCTAAAAAAGAAGGCGGATTTGGATTTAGATATCTCGAAAATTCAACCAAGCTTTACTGGCCAAACAAATTTGGCGTATGATGCAGTGCCCAACAAATTTAATGACCAATGTATTAAAAGGTCGTTATTTTCATGACACTAATATTTTTAACGCTACGCTGGAGAAACAGAAACCAAACTTGAGCAAAATATAAACAAAACTTAAGCAAAATATAAGTAAAACAGAAATCAAACTTGAGCAAAATATAAACAAAACTTAAGCAAAATATAAGGAAAACACAAGCAAAATATAAAGAAAACATAATCAAAATATAAGCAAAACATAAGCAAAAAATAAATAAAACATACTATTGGTATTAAGTTAATTAATATAATTATTAAATAAATGACTTATGTCTATAACATTCAACTCGACGTGTTATATGCTTTATCTTTAATTATTTTTGTCTAAAAGTATAAAATGAAAATTTTAATATTAGACTTTTTGAATAATTAATTAATAAAACACATTCCGGAAAGCTACCAAAAATTAAAAAAAATAAATAAAACATATTCTTTGATCTCATATTTTAATTAATTTAATAATCATTATCCTATTTAATATTATTATTGAGACCGATTTTGGTGAATACGGATAGTTAATTTGTTTATAATGAAATATTTTTTATTATTTAAAACATAAAAGAAATACAAAAAATTTCGCTTAAGGCATTCGGAAACATTGGACCGACTGTGTGTGAAATTTTTATATATGTTTTGAAATGTTTGTGTAATCACTTGCTTTCGTCTGGCCGTGTCATTGCCCCAGACATGTAAGTGTTAGAGAATACAACTCTAGCATAGGGTCCCCAAGGTCGTCCAAGCAACACTTCCCCAGTTCCAACGATCCTACAATTCACAAAAGAGAATCTGGTCTGTGCCTTATATGATTGTCTTCTTTGAACTGTGATATATCCCGTAACTCCTGTTTTTGTACTCTTTGCTACTGAATTAATTGTACAATCCTGCAAGTATAATATATTTTCATGTCTTCAATTCTTTTTAACAATTGCAAAAAAAAAAAAGATGATTTCTATGAATGTGTTTCTTTTTTCAAAACAAAAACCTCGTAGAGTGACCTTCCATTGCCACATATAAAATCTACCGATCCTTGAATGAAGCAATCTTTAAAGAAGTGTCTTCCTTTATCATCTAGTAATGTGTCTTGAGCTCCATAGAATCCACAACCATGTGTCTTCCTCTATTATTATTATTTTACCAAACTTTATACATACTAGAGATCGAGACACCCGCATTAGGTACCGGTTTATTTTCAGAGTAATATCATTTTTGAATATAAATTGGAGTTATAGCTTAAAGAACTTATATTTATCCTCTCTAGAGAATTTTCTATAAAATTTTAAGCTCTAAAATCCTTCCTATACCATTCGACTCTTTAAATTCCTCTATTTTAAATCGAAAGCTATTTTAACGTTTAAACTCCAATAAAAAACGTTTAATAAACCATAATTTGGTCTAATTTGATTTCAAATTGTAATTAAAATTAGAAATAAACCAAAATTCTCGTTAAGAATTTAAACAAATATCGATTCTTTCCAAAATCTCCTATTTTTTTTTCGATTGAAAGTGGAATTGACTTCATTCTCATTTGATCAATTCCATTTCTTTAGTGACTCCAATCTCAGTTAATCAATTACACTCTTAATCAGAAAGAATCCTAGGGGATTTTTACATGATTAGTACATTTTTGACTATGTCTCACATACATGGTCAAATTTCATTTTTCAGCTTACCACCCCTAAACTCTTATATAAAACAGTAACGAAAGGTAAATCCAATTTTGGACTCTTATTAAGGCATGTTAATCTAGCAGAGGCCTCAAAAAAACTCAAAAGGAAGAATGAGGACCGAGGCTACAACACTTTCGTGTAAATATTTCATTCCTGTGTGTTTGGTTATAGAGATGACACATTATATATTATGTAGGGCCGAAATAAATCGGAAATGAGAATACAAGGAGAATAACAAATATATACAATTAAATAAACAAATAAAACGAAATAAATAAAATAAATGATATTAAAAAATAAAATAAAAAACAAATGAAAATCCCATAGTCGGTATTGACCTCTTGTTAACTCAATAAAGCGTCTGTACTGAGACGACTGTAACACTTTTGAGTCCTCGAATACAACCGGGCGAGACTATTTTTGCTACACTCGAAAAACAGAATCTACGAACGTAAATACTACGTATACTCAAGACTTACATTTTCCGAAAGACTGGTAACCGAAAGCGGAAGAGTGTTGGAACATAAGAGAGTTGTGAAGAGTGGTGTGTTTTGAGGAATGAGAGGCGAGTGCCTTATATAGGCCCTCAGACTCTAGTGAAATTTTCACAGAATCGATGTGTGAAAACTGCACATTAGGGTTGACATCGCCGCCATTAATACGAGCGAATATTGTATCTTCTGAGAATATTCTCGAAGGATTTCGGTTTGATTTAGGTAACCGAGTTAACAATTAAAAACCATGATTAATTAATCAAAACCAAACCGTCTTAGGAATCTGGCCCAAAAAGAAAAGATCACAAGACATTCCCAATAACCCATAGCCATAGCCATAGCCGTAACCCTACGGCGGCGGTGTGCGCGTGTGGATTGGTCCATCCTCTCATATACATATTCGTTTGAACATTCATATTTTCATTTAGTCTTTATATTAATGAAATCGAATGTGTGTGGATTGGTCCATCCTCTCATATACATATTCGTTTGAACATTCATATTTTCATTTAGTCTTTATATTAATGAAATCGAATGTTAATGTTAGTTAGCAATGTGGGACTTATAATTATAAATTTATTAACTATCTCTTAATGGGTCTAATATTAGATACCCGTTTCTCATTCACATAACTCAAATTTTACGAACCCATAGGTCTTATAAATAATTGAACCAACACATTATTCAGTCCAAAAAAAAAAAAGAGATGACACATATTTTCATCTTTATTGGAGTGGTTTATCCATCCAATAAGATCACCTTCCACTCTAGTCTCTTTTTTCAAACTTTCAACAAAAAAGTGCTCGTTCCATAATCCAGAGGAAAACATTCATCATGTTTTTTAACAAAGCTTTTGTATCTCAAATAGTCATCAAAAAAGTATTGATTGGACCTTCTGAATATCTTTAGTGGTTATCAAATAATCTTTATGTCTTCTGTAGATATACAGATAGGGGGGATATCCCTCTGTCTTTATTATTGTTATATGAATCTTGATTATGTTTCTACTTTTGTGTCTTATGTATAGACGATTTCATAAAAGAGCTTTTGTACACCCACTGAAGCACATTCCTGAGCACCTTTTGCTTTCAGTACTAATACCAATCAGAGGAAGAATCGTTGATAAAACAATTTGTGAAGAATAGAAACAAAAATTTAGTGAAAAACCGCATGACAAAATGTTTCTTATCCTTCCAATACCGGCATCATCAAATTTAAACAATGAATTCATTAGATGATTGTAGATAACGAAGCACCTTAGTAACAAAAAAAAAAATGATGCAAAAACTAAAAACTAAAAAATAGAACAAAGTCCAAATGACTAGTCTCCTCATTTGATCCCTGTCTCTTAAAAACCAAAGTTTCATTTAAAATCTTCCAACAGACTGTACTTGAATTATGTCTTGTAAGAATAGTGTGATGTTGGAATGAGATGAGCCTCCTTCTTCCATAGCCTTGTGAGCTGATTCTCCAAGCTCTTTGACTCTTTTTCTTCTTTCCTTAGCATCATTACTATCACCCATTAAGTCCTCCACTGCTTTCTTCACTCCATCTTTATCCACCAACACTCCTATTTGCTCTTCTTCTCCCCATTTCATAACCTCTTCAACCCCTGCACTAACACCCACTTTCAGCACCTGCACGATCAGTTTTTGGTTGCAGAATTGGTCTCCAAACAATGGCCATGTCAGCAATGGGAGTCCTGAGCTGATTCCTTCTAAAGTCGAGTTCCATCCACAATGTGTTAAGAATCCTCCAACGGCAGGGTGTGAGAGGATAAGCATTTGAGGCGACCATCCCCTTATGAGAAGGCCTCTCTCTTTTGTTCTTTCTTCAAAACCGCTCTCTAAGATCCATTCAGCTAACTCATTATATTTTTCCCAACCTCTAATGACCCAAATGAAAGGTCTTTGGGATTCCTCAAGGCCTAGCCCCAATTCCTTCAGCTGAGACAGAGGAAGATTGCAAATACTTCCAAGGCAAACATATAGCACTGAACCTTCTTGTTTAGAATCAAGCCATTTAAGACACTCATCTTGATTAATTGCCGCTTTATTGTTTCCCCTCTCAGCTTTGTCTTCTCCTAGCTTGTTGCATAGGGAGACAGGTCCAATGGACCATACTTTTCCGGCCTTTGCCTCTTTGTAGTCTTTGACATAAGCATACTCCAACTCTTCAAATGTGTTGATGATCACACCGTAGGATGTGTCTTCTGCTTCTAACATTTCGTCCAAGAACACTTTCCAATCACCACTTTCACCATTTAGATGTGTTTTCACAGGAACCTGTGGTCTTGTAAATTCAACTCGATCAGGAAAATTAGGAACAAAGAAATACTCTTTGTCAGACTTCAAATTCTGCAAGACATCGAGGTTCCGGTATAGAATATGCATACACAGAAGACAAAAGCAGCCCATGCCGTGAAAAACAATCTTTGGTATATTGAATTTCTTGGCGATTTTGCTTGTATAAGGCAAAAGCAAATCAGAAATAAGACAACTTGGTCTAGGTTTCATCTCTTCCATGAGCTTGGTGACCTGATCTCCTAGCATGTTAACCGCTTTAAAGAAAGGCACCATCAACTCCATTGAGTCAAACAAATCTACATTCTCTATTCCTTCTGGAAAGCCAGCTTCTTGATATGGAAACTTCACATGCTCTATGTTGATAGCCAAGCCAGACTCGATTGCACGGTTTAGAACATTCTTAAACCTTTCTGCATTGTGACACGTCGTCACAATTGTTACAGTTACACCACGTTGAGCCAAGAGCCTTGCAATATCAATCATAGGAATCATGTGGCCCTGAGCCATGAAAGGGAAGAGAACAAAGTGAAGAGAATGGTGGAATTGGTTGGTGTTTTCGGAAGCCATATTGGTTTCAACTCGACAAGGAATTTGTGTTTTGCTTGGATTGTATTAATGTGTGTGATCTTGAGTTTATATAAGATGGATTCAAAGGTTTATTGGAAGAGAATATTTCGTGACCCATGCTTTCTTCTGTCGTTTTTGGACCATTCTGCGTCTCCCAGTGTCTTTTATTTACCTTAAAATCTGACATCGAAATTTACTAAGGATTTTACAATGAAATAGTTGATCTGCAAGACAGAAAATCAAATTTGGAGTCTTTAGCTACCTGTTTGAAATTTCAAATGTTCAGATCATTTAATATCAATAACTCTAAAAGATGGCAAATCCACTGCCGCTAATTCTGACTTCACTCTTTCTAAGATCACCATATCTTCTAAACGTTACTATTTTATAGCTTCACATGCAAATATAATTAAGGATTGGTATCAATTAGAATATTTTTATTGTTGACCAAAAAAAGAATTTTTTATCTTTTATTTTTGTAATTACAATTTTAGATTAATGAAGTGATGGAATTGTTAGGACAGCTCAGCTCAGAACAGAGCCTTGTTTTAGCAAGTTGCAGTTTGTGGCAACAAATTGCATAGAAGATTTTGAAAAATCGATGATATGAAGAATTGGTGACGTGAATATGTGAAGATGCAATATTAAAGATATACACGAAGATATTGTGAAGATTTCATCAAGATGTGCAAGTTTGGTAAATGAAGGAATTTCATATTTTCTTAGAAAGAAAAATAGAAAAATTATTTCACGGAATTTCCTGTTTGTTCCCCGTATAATCTCTAAATAAAAATGGTGAGGTTGTAGTGTGGAAGGTGACGAAAATATTTGTGTCCTAAGGTTTACAAGTTTTTGTAATTTCATGTTTTTTTATTATTATTTTTTTGCATGAAACGGATTTAAGGATCTGGTGAAAACTATTATTTGTCTAATAATATTTATACTAGGTAATTTTCCGCACCATGTGCGGATTTATTTATTCGAAAAATATTTTTTTAAAACTTTATTAATCGTTATAAATATTTTAAAATTAGTAAAATAATATATATATATATATATATATTCTTATGAAGAAAAATAATATTTGTAAGAGACGTTATAATGATATAGTGTATAATTACTCTAAGATAAAACAACCTATTTACCCGGGCAATAATCTCCAGTGACTTTATTAGTAAACATTTAATCTCACTGACCTTTAATAATAATGATAATCCAAATTTACCCTTAATGAAGTTTCTTTTTTATTTTCCTTATGTTCATTTTAAATATTAATCTTATTAAATCTAAATTCAAACCATAAATTAAAAACTCTAGACCCTAAATCCAAAACTCTAAACCCAAACCACAAATTCTAAACCGTAAACCCTAAACCCGAAACTCAAAATTCTAAACCCAAACCTTTCATATAATCCTAAACCCTAAATATAAACTCAAACCATAAATTAAAAACTCTAGATCCTAAACCATAAACTCTACACCCAAACCCCAAATTCTAAACCCTAAACTCCAAATTTTTAACTCAGA
>CM071718.1:26438999-26454430 GCA_036630335.1 Physaria fendleri | reverse complement strand
TAGGTAATTTTGTAAAAAAAACTGAATTAAATAATTGGTATAAGAAATTAAAAATAGGTGAGTGACAAATGGGATTTGAGAATAAGAGAAAAGGATATTTGAAAAATGTACCCAAACCAAAAGGAATAAAGGAATATAAAGCTTTTTTAGTTGTTTTTGTTAAAGTAATGATGGGGATGATGCTTTTATATATTCGATTTGGGACATAATTTCATGCTTTTGAGATAGTTGGGCTCAAAGTTTTAGATTAAAAGCTGAGTCTCCTCCTATGTTTAAACTACTTTTTTTTCTCTCTATGTTGTTGGCCTAATTTAATCGGTATGTTTACCTAACCGGGGAATAATGAGGGCGTGGAGATTAACAAGTAAATGTGAATTCAAACCAAAGAGACTTATTTGAAACATTTGTGGATTTGAATTTGTGACATGAATCGTGCTTTTAAACTACTTTTTTTTCTCTCTATGTTGTTGGCCTAATTTAATCGGTATGTTTACCTAACCGGGGAATAATGAGGGCGTGGAGATTAACAAGTAAATGTGAATTCAAACCAAAGAGACTTATTTGAAACATTTGTGGATTTGAATTTGTGACATGAATCGTGCTATTAGATGTAGTAACCTAAGAAATTCACGTTTGAAACATACATGATGTTAGATGTAGTTATCATTTTAAATTATGTAACCAAAGATTCATAGCACATTTTATTTATGTTTTAGGTTAATAACTTAATACTATGATACATAAACAGTATTACCAACTACTATTACTATTACACTTTTTTTTTTTTTTTGGAAAACCTATTACTTAACCTAAGAAATTCACGTTTGAAACATACATGATGTTAGATGTAGTTATCATTTTAAATTATGTAACCAAAGATTCATAGCACATTTTATTTATGTTTTAGGTTAATAACTTAATACTATGATACATAAACAGTATTACCAACTACTATTACTATTACACTTTTTTTTTTTTTTTGGAAAACCTATTACTATTACAGGATAATATTCAATAAGTCCTCGGCGAAGTTTATCGCAATCAACTAGATAAGCAAAACCATAAGCTAAATTCATCAAAGTAGCTTCATGAAGCTCCTTATTAACCGTAGCAGTAGCATCCGTCGAGAAAAAAACCCTAAATCCCTTCAGAAACGCTTCACGCGCCGTCGTCTCACAGCACAGATTCGTCATCACTCCAATCACAATCACTTCCTCCACTCCAATCTCATCCAATTTCTCCTTGAGACTCGTGTTTTCAAACGCGCTATACGTGTTCTTCTCCACGATCTCATCTGTTCCTTTGATCTGAATATAGATCTGTGGAATAATCTCGGAATCGGTGGTTCCGTCGAGGATTAAATCACCGTTCCACCACTCTCCGAGCATACCATGATCGGTGGGGGATTTGTGGACGTGGCGTGTGAAGAAAACAGGGATTGAGGCGCGTCGACAGAGATCGATGGTGGTTAAAGCGTTGTTGAGGATTGGTTTAGCCATGGAGTAAAAGTGGTTTTGCATGTCGATGACGAGAAGAGATAATCTCGGAATCGGTGGTTCCGTCGAGGATTAAATCACCGTTCCACCACTCTCCGAGCATACCATGATCGGTGGGGGATTTGTGGACGTGGCGTGTGAAGAAAACAGGGATTGAGGCGCGTCGACAGAGATCGATGGTGGTTAAAGCGTTGTTGAGGATTGGTTTAGCCATGGAGTAAAAGTGGTTTTGCATGTCGATGACGAGAAGAGCAGCGGTTTTTGGATTTAGATCTCGTTTTCGTGTCTCGTACTTTCTCCACGACGAGGAAGCCATTATCGGCGAACGAAGATGAAATGTTTCCTGATTCTGATCAGTTGAGATATTTAGGGACAAAACAAGAGAAAAAAAAAAAAAAAAAAAAAAAAATTTCCGAGTGAAAGAGAGAACCAAAAATCTAACCCATTTCCAAACTGCATAACATCAGTTGTAACCACCATCTGTCTCACCAACTGTATTAAGTCCTCCACCCTACCAATGTGATGTCCATGACGTCTTCTATTCCTCTCCATCATAAATAGATTCTTAGAAAGCATACAAAATAATGGGGAAACGAATACTACCCAAGCTCCTTTGTCTGATCATATCCGGAATTCGAACCGAACCATAGACCCCCACAATTCACTAGAATAAGCACACTCAAATAATAAGTGATTACGTGATTCTAATTCCATAGAACAAAACACACACATTCCATCTACGTTATGATTCCAAACATGTATCCTATCTACCGTAGGCAAACGATCAAGGAATGCTAAACATTGAATGAAGGAAAATTTCGGAGTTGCTAACGAGAACCATACTAACTCGTGCCAACTTACCTCCGGATTTGGCACTCGTAATATCCTCCATGTGCTACTTGAACTAAACTTTCAACATTATTTTTAGGGAAAACGGATTATTTTCCCTTAAACTATAGCCGTATTGTAATATTTTCCCCATAGACTTTGACCCTCTTTATCCGTACACACGAGATGGAAGTTTCAATAATATTTCCCCCTCTGGAAAACTTCCATAACTAATTCCCCATGAATAGTAAGCTCTAATACTAATTACCCAATTTTTGGGTTAGTGCTGGTTTAATAACTCGATCAATCCCGATTGGTTTGACTTAACCATCTATTTAGTTTTAATAATCTTAATTGGGGATCCGATTAGCTATGTAATTGACCCTAAAAATCGATTATGATGGTCCACACTCGAAATCTACAATCCGCATTGTTGAACGAGAAAGAAAAAGAGTCAGAGGCCGAAGAAGAATGGTTAGCGATCGCGAAGAAGAAGCAGAGAAGATCGCGAAGAAGAAGAAACTTGAATCGGAGAAATTGAAGGCGATATACGCAAGGAAGAAACTCGAAGCGGAGAAATTGAAGGAGATCGAAGGGAAGAAAAATCTCAAAGCTAAGATCGAAGGGAAGAAGAAACTCGAAGAAATTAAAAAATGAAGGAGATCGAAGTTAAGAAGAAACTCGAAGAAAATTAAAAAAATGAAGGAGATCGAAGCTAAGAAGAAAAAGAAGAAGCAGAGAAGATCGCGAAGAAGAAGAAACTTGAATCGGAGAAATTGAAGGCGATATACGCAAGGAAGAAACTCGAAGCGGAGAAATTGAAGGAGATCGAAGGGAAGAAAAATCTCAAAGCTAAGATCGAAGGGAAGAAGAAACTCGAAGAAATTAAAAAATGAAGGAGATCGAAGTTAAGAAGAAACTCGAAGAAAATTAAAAAAATGAAGGAGATCGAAGCTAAGAAGAAACTCGAAGATGAAAAGAAATTGAAGAATAAGAAGGAAGTGAAGAAGAAAGCTGAAGTAGAGAAAAAACAGAAGAAAAAGAAGGAAGGAAAAGAAATTAAGGGAGAAGGAAGTGAAGAAGAAAGGTGAAACCAGTTCGTTTAATTTTGAAATCGGTTAGGCTCAATAACCGGTCTATGGAAAGATAGCGAGTTATGTATTAATTGGGGGGTGGGGGAGGGAATATTTGCAACTTTGATCTCATGGATAACGAGAAAGAGGGTGAAAATCTATGGAGAAATATTACAATACGGCTATAATTTAGGGGGAAATAATCAGTTTTCCCTTATATTTATAAATATGTATAACATTAGTTTATAATTTTTTATATGAAAATGCATGTTACTATTGATGTTACTTTGTTTTTAACTTTTTTCAAGGATGGATAATATTATTTTTAATTTGGTATAATAGTTTTAATCTTTTAGTTTTTAGATATATTTTAAGCATTTACATATGGTAAATGTAATTATATTTTCTCTATGATATGACATAACTTTGAATTCGACTCTGGACGTTTATTATTATTGAAAAAACAAAACACCAGTGGCTTTTGTACAAGCCTTACAACATCTGATACAGAAATTGAAATTACAGTACACACAAATATAGAAATGACTTGTTCAAGTTTTAGTAAAAAACTAGGTTACTTATTCGCTGAAGACTAGCTTTCAGAACTTATTAGCTTCACACAATCACACTTTTGACAATATATGCACAAAAGAGTGCTACTTACCAAGAAGCGCTTGCCGAAGGGTATCACAATCAAAGAGATAAGCAAAGCCAAAAGCAATATTCATAAGAGTAGCTTCATGAAGCTCCTCATTTAACGTAGCAGTCGCATCCGTGGAGAAAAAAACCCTATACCCTTTAATAAACGCTTCACGCGCCGTCGTCTCACAGCACATATTCGTCATCACCCCTATCACAATCACCTCTTCGACCCCCATATTCTCCAGCCTCTCCTGGAGACGGGTGTTTTGAAACGCACTATACGTGCTCTTGTCTTCGATTTCTTCTGGTCCATTGACCTTTGTGCAGAACCAGAAAATAATATATTAGTTCGAAACATTATAGGTCTCATTTTATTTAGGGTGTATTGAGAGTTTATGAAAACCCGCATTTGCTATTGAATATTTGAATACCATATTGATTAACAAAAAAAATATTTGAAACGATGTGTCAAAAATACTATTTTACCCTTGTTTTGATTTACGTTTACCACGTTTTTAGTATCGTTTTTATTTCACATTTTTAGTTTGTAAACTAACTCTGAAAATCAGGGGGTTTTAGGGAATAAATTCTGAAAGATCCTTATGTTTTTATAAGTTCACCTCTTAACTCCTTCCCTCATCTCTTATATCCTTCTATTTAAATTTAATTCATAAAAATTAAAAATAAAATAAAAACTAGACCCCACTCACACTCTTCTCTCACCCAGGTCAACAAAAAAAAAGTTTTCTTTTTTCTTCATTTTTCCATTGAAATAAAAAACTTCAACTCTTAAATTCACTGATCTTGTTCGGTTTTGTCACAACTCGAGTTTGAAATCATGAAATTAAAGATTTTTCAAGTTGATTGAGGGTAATATTGAAAGAAATGAAACCAAAAAAAATTTGAAGTCACCATTAGAGACAAGCTTTTGGGTTTCTCAAACCCTTAATATAACCAGTTTTGCTCAATAAAACTTCTATAATGTCGTATTAAGGCTATATTTAAGGTTTTTGTTGTTATGTAACGACATTGGTGGTTAATAACAAAGAATCGAAAAGATTTATGGTCGTCAAACCCCAGAATATACCTAGATATGACTCATACAACTGTTATCAAACTAAAATCCAGAATATACCTAGATATGACTCATACAACTGTTATCAAACTAAAATGAAAACAACTGATATGACTAAGTAATGTATCAACGAGAATGCTAGGCTCTAAGAAATAATATGACCTTAGCGCCAACAAGAAGACACAAGGTATTGTTTAATGGTCAAAAAAGATCCTACATGATAGAATCAAGGTCTATTGAGATAGGATCAAGGGCTTTTGAGATTTTGATCATACGTGATATTTGTCTAAATGTACATGATAATGTATGGAAACTGATCCTATAATATTACAATATTTATGGAAGGTTTTTGAGATATGATCAATGGCATTTGAGATAAATCAATGGCTTTTGAGATAGGGTTTGACACGACTCATAAGACTGTATAATAAAAAAAAATCTAAATATTTTTAGAAAACGTTTTTTAAATGTGGATTATTTATTTGTAATCAAATCATATAAGAAAAACTCAAATTTAAAAATATGATAGTTTGAGAAGGGTTTGAACCACCATTGTAATATAGGTACATTCACTCATACATCAAGTCATTATGACATGAAATTATCAAGAGTTATTTTTTCATTTTTTTTTTGACGTGATTCGCTACTAATCATAATTTAATCACGAAATCTATGTGATACAACTAGAAAAGAAATTAAAAATCCGAACATAACTAGAAAATCATCGAAAAGTGGTAATACACAAATGTGGACAAAAATAATACACAACTGTGTGTAAATTTTGGCGGCGTTGACGTGTCATGACAGCGCTGACGAGATTCTTTTTTTTTTTACTGTGTGTAAATTTTGGCGGCGTTGACGTGTCATGACAGCGCTGACGAGATTCTTTTTTTTTTTTAGCTATTTATTTTCAACTTTTTAACTCTCAGTAACTTAGTCATATTAGTTGTTTTTGGTCATATAAATTGTAAAACACATTTCACTTCATCTTTAAGAGTAGGTAGGGATTACAAGAAAATTTGGGCCAAAATAAATGATTTCGAAGATCCATAATTTAAATACATAACATAGAATAAAAAATAAATGATTTCGAAGATCCATAATTTAAATACATAACATAGATTAAGGTTTTTTTTTGGTTTAATGTGATATTTATTATGAAACCAAATGTGTATTTACAAGAGTTCTATAAATAAAAGAGTTTTAGAGACTAGTTGAAAAGAAACTAGAGAATTTGAAACGTGTATTAGCTGCTTGAGAAGTGTTGCCAACGAGTGAAGAGAGGATGGGCCACTCTGTCCGTTAGCCGTGGGATGTGAGCTTGCAGGCGAAGTGAGAGCAGGTCACGAATGGAACGGGCTATGGCAGGAGCTGTTTGATGTGGGTGATTATGGATCATGTTGTTTCGTTCTCTCCCTACAGAATAAACTGAAGCTTGGAAAAGAAAATAGAGGAGCTCGTTCTCTTCTCTTGATCGGCCATGGTTGAGCAATGTAGTAATAGTTTGAGTCCAGCTCGTGGTATGGCAGACATGGATAAGATTGCTGAATTAGATTCAAATATACATAATTCATAACTAAAGTTCATAAAGGCTAAGAAACATATTTAAAATACATAAAACATCATCTTCATCTTCATCTTCTTCATCATCATGATAAGAGCAAGATTAACTTAGATAAACCTAGTTAAAGCAAGCAAGACCACAACTCCAACAACAACATAAAACATCATCTTCATCTTCTTAACCTCCATTTTTTCTTCCATTTCCGATTCAGCAAAATGGCTCAAACATGTGAAGAGGTCCGAAATGTCTTTGCGTAAATCATCTGTTTTTTGTGACAGGATCTTAACCTCTTGAAAAAGAGCATCATCGAATCACCTAAACATGTGACCATCATTCGCCAGCTACCAAACCACAACAATCAAACCCTTGCGATTCTTTTTAAATTAATAACGTCATCAATATCAAATCCGTTAACACTAGCTGATTGATTCTTTTTAAATTAATAACGTCATCAATATCAAATCCGTTAACACTAGCTAATTAGAATACTCACACTAGCTAATTAGAATACTCAACAATTGAATGAATATCCAAGAGGAGACGCATACATTATCTTTTGTTCATATGCGAAATCGCATCGCTAGTATCTTCGATTCGGATCTCCTTCCGATTTCGACACCCTCAAACTACATTTTCGAGTACACTGGCATAATTCAGGCACTCTGAGAGGCTTATTATCTCCCATATTATGCGATCCGATCGAAATTCTAGAATTTTGGCTCATTTTTTATTTGGGGATTTAGGGTTTAGAAGATTAGAAATGATATAGGGAGGAAGAAGAAGGCGAGAGAGATACAAACGATGGTGGTGTGAGATGTTGGTGACGAATAAGAAGGTGAGAGAGACGGATTGAAGAAGAAAAAGAAGAAGAAGAAGAAAGACGAGAGAGAGAGATTAGTCGCACGTAGTCGCTCATAGTTGCAGAGCCAAGAAGAAGAAATAGGGAATAAGAAAAGATTCGTTGAAATTTTTTTTTTCTTACTTAGAAATTTTTTCAAAAAAAAATCCAATTTTTGGATCTTTGGTTGGATTGTAAATAAGAGAGAAAGGAGAGGGTTTTTTCAGTCATTTTGTAATATTGACAACAAAATTAAATGAAAATGATAAGTAATATAGAGGGAAGGTTCTTTGAGGATTTGAATCAAGACATAAAGGCTTTTGTGAACTTGATCCGGGTTTTAGTCATTTCGCCTCACCAAATGACAAAAAAAAAAATAAAAAAAAAAATGTTTTCAAAAACTATGGTATGCTATTTCTTTTAACTTTTTTTTTTTTAAATGTTATTTACCATAATTTTTATTTGATCTATTTTTCTCTAGAAAAGTTATTTTTTCCAAATGCATTTTATTTTTAAGAAAATCAATTTTAAAACTTTATTTTTGACTATATTAATTAATGTAAAATTTTAATTTTGATATTGTAATAATTATATTTTATATAGTTGTTTTTTAGGGTGCGGAAAATTTTGGAAAATATTAGGATCGGCTCTGACCTTGCAAAATATCTCGGGGATAAGCTCAGAATCAGTGGTTCCATCGAGGATAAGATCACCGTCACACCACTCACCGAGCATACCGTGATCAGTAGGAGACTTGTGGACGTGACGCGTGAAGAAAACAGGGATTGAAGCCCGTCGACAGAGGTCGATGGTGGTGAGAGTTTGGTGGAGGATTGGTTTAGCCATGGATGAGAAGTAGTTCTGCATGTCGATGACGAGAAGAGCAGCGACTTTAGGGTTTGGATCTCGGTTCCGTGTCTCGTACGTTTTCCACGGAAGAGCAGCGACTTTAGGGTTTGGATCTCGGTTCCGTGTCTCGTACGTTTTCCACGATGAGGAAGTCATTTTTGGCCCACAAAGATTAAAGCTCTCTTGATCTGTGGGAAAAAATAAAGCTTTCAGTTATATATAAAAAAAAATATATATATATGATAGTGAAAGTCGAAGAAGAATCGAAGCCAATACCATAAAGCTGTTCCACTTTAGATTCATACTTTTCTTCTTCTGCTTCGGTTTTGGTCTTCGATGCTCTCAAAGCTAAATTCCGGAGTTTGAGCACATGAGTATTGCATAAAGAAGTCGAATTGCTCGAAAGGAAGAGACTTTTGGCAGAAACGAAACTGGATTGAGTGATCAACAAACTAGGGTTTTGATTCGTTTGATGGGTTCTTAGCAGTGAAGGCGAAGAATAAAGAGATGCATAGCTGCTCGGAGTTAAAGACATGTTAAGAAGCTTTAATAAAGAGATGCATAGCTGCTCGGAGTTAAAGACATGTTAAGAAGCTTTTTTCGTTCGGTTCAAGCCCACACACAAGTCCCAAGCCTGTGCCAGAAGTAATATAATATAAGAACATACAATTTTATTTTTAATCTGTAATTAAATTACTAAATTAATATAGTAACATGCGATTTGTCATATTATAATCTGGATCTAAGCATTTGATGTTATCTAAATAATGGTAATCATCTATTATCTGGATCTAAGCATTTGATGTTATCTAAATAATGGTAATCATCTATTATATATGCAGCTTGCAATTTAGATCGTATATAAATTAATATAGTAATTTGTCTGCATTGCAATTTAAATCTTATGCAGGTTGTACTCTGACAAAAATAAAAAATAAAATAAAAATAAATATGCAGGTTGTTAAAACGTAGTTAACAACATGTTTATATAATAAATAAAAAATAAAATAAAAATAAATATGCAGGTTGTTAAAACGTAGTTAACAACATGTTTATATAATTTTGTGAAGAAAAATATAATACATAATAATATATAAAAAATATACATGATTTTTATTTTATTTTTAAATTATTAAAATAATAAATTTTAGTTTTTAAGAAAATATAAATTTCGTACCATTGCACGGGACAAATTGTGTTACTATAAGCCATGACCAAGAGGCGGCAGCAGAAGAGGGAGGCTATAGTTGAAAAAAATACGAAAATTAGCCCTGGACGGAAAGCCCATGAACTTGAATCTGGCCCAACAGCCAATAAATGGTTGAACAAAACTCTACACTAAGAAGTCAGGCATGCAAACCTGAGATTAATGTTTAAACCTGTGTGTATTGCATCATATGATGCAGCTTCATGAGCATCGTGCAGTGATCGAGTTTCAACAAGCTGGGACAGAGACGAAACCAGGAGAGTATTTCTTGACCAGGTTCGGTACTAAGGCCGGTCCAACAGAGGCCCCAAACAATCTAACTAAAATATGGGCCTTAAAATGATGATTGGATCTACGTTTAGTGAGTGTTACACTGCTCCCACCACACCTTTTTACCAATCACAATAATTTTAGACAATGTTTACACGTGAAAACTAATTAAATTAACTGCTATATTTAGTCTTGGACGTTCGGAATATTCGGATTATTCGGATCGGGTTAATCGGATTTTCGGTTTTTTTTTTTTTTTTGAAAAAAGGATTATTCGGATCGGGTTAATCGGATTTTCGGTTTTTTTTTTTTTTTTGAAAAAAATTCCGAATTACTATTAGTTTCTAATTCGGATCGGATTAATCGAATCTCGGTTTAATTGGATTGCTTTTCATGAAAAAAATTTGATGCCAATGTAGTCAATATAATCTAGAAAAGTATGATTGGTACAACAAAACAGATCATGGTGAATTGGTTAAGCGTGCGGCTGCTGATTTGGTGGTCCCAGGATCGATTCTCATCGGTGGCACTTCACCCATATAATTTGAAAAACGTGCACTTCAATAACAAGGAGGGGTAGAAGCATCTTTTGATCTCTGAATTCGGTGTGATTAGAATCTGAAAACCGATCCGAACTGAGTACTGATCAAAATTAATCTTAATTCCGATCAGTTTATACTAGGCCTGGGCATTCGGGTTGGCGGGTCGGATTCGGTTAAAACCCAAACGGGTTCGGGTTTATCGGGTTATGGTATATAAAACCCAATGGACTCGAGTCAACGAGGGTAGATGGAGATATACCCCTTTTTTTTAGGGCAGTACAGGTAATTTACTCTTTTATCATTCATAACACCGCCTGGGGTAGTTTAGTAATTTCAGTACTTAACCATCAGATTCCCCCAATCCTCGAAAATTTGTCGGGATCAATTCGGTTTGGTTCAATACTTTTTTTTATTTATTTATAAATAAACCCATTTCCAAACTCCAAACCCATTCTCTTCTTCTCCTTTTCAATACTACAAAAAAACCCCAAAGCGCATTCTCGGCTTATTGCATGGATATATAAGTCTATAGCATTAAGAAGAGTGTAACACTATACTACTTTAGATATATTAATGTAAGAAATTTTAGGAATTTACCAATTCATACATTCAGTTATAGTGTTGTTGACTTCACATGCAAATTTATTTTACATTTGATACGGTGTTAAGTCAACTTAAAGTCCACTTTAAATTAAATATGTAAAGATGGTTCGGTTTTAGTAACGAGTAGTACTTGTGATTTCTAAAAAACTATTTAAGGCCCAATAGAAGCCCATATGCATGCTCCGATTCTCATCTTCTATAAACAAAGACGCAGATGTAAATAGAAGCCCATATGCATGCTCCGATTCTCATCTTCTATAAACAAAGACGCAGATGTAAACCCTAAAAATTTTGATTTTGAATTACGGTCAAGGGTCTCTCTCTATCGACCTATAATAATTCTGTGGATCTCCGTCGAAACTATGGACGTAAATTTCAAGGGTAAGATTCTGGTGGAAATTGTTTGGGTTCCTTCATCTGGGGATTAGATTTGAGCTGATGATGGGGCAAAACAATCCAATCTAATAAGTTTTTGTTGTTTTTGACGGTGTTGTTGTTGTAGAAGCTAAAACAATGGTGTACTGGGTGGGTTCCTTCATCTGGGGATTAGATTTGAGCTGATGATGGGGCAAAACAATCCAATCTAATAAGTTTTTGTTGTTTTTGACGGTGTTGTTGTTGTAGAAGCTAAAACAATGGTGTACTGGGACGTGGAGGATTTCCCAAACACTACTACTGATCGGTCGATGAATGAGATGATCAAACGTGCTCTTGCGAAGGAAGGTTATGTTGGTGAAGTATCAATAAAAGCTTATGGGAAGAAGAAACCTGAGAATCTCAACGTGGATGATGGATTAATCACCTTCACAAGAACCAGAAGTGATGATTTTCCCTTTTTTTTTACTTAAAAACTCTTTTTCTTTTTCTTTTGACAAGAGTAATTTTCCTTTTATATATTGATCCGTCGATATGATATGCATTTTTTTACAGGTGAAAAAATAGAGAGACTAGCTAAGATGACATTTGACATATGTTTTGGGTCATTTTTTTTTACAGGTGAAAAAATAGAGAGACTAGCTAAGATGACATTTGACATATGTTTTGGGTCATTGGACTTTGTTGGTAACCAAAAAAAAATAAATTTGTTTGTCATTGCCAAAAACCATTGTGAAGACGAAATATTCCTCAATGAGCTTGATTTTGCGATGTATCACAAGAATATGAATCTTGTCGGTGTAGTTGTGGCTCCTGGCGGCAGAGCAGTAGAAACCCCATGTACTTGTGGTTCCTTGGGGCGGTGCAAATATTGGAAGTGGGAAAGCCTATTAGCTGGAGAAGGAGCTCTCTTGCCCGAGGATGAACCTAACTTTAGTGACTACGGTGGGAAAGCCTATTAGCTGGAGAAGGAGCTCTCTTGCCCGAGGATGAACCTAACTTTAGTGACTACGAGTTACCAGCGTGCCCTCCCCTCCCCAGTAGAGAGGTGGTGGATGATGTTAACTCAGAAACTTGTTGTCCTTATTGTAAAGTTATGTCTTGAAGAGAAAAAACTTGTTGTGCTTATTGTAGATGTCTGGGAGGAGAGAAAAAAACTTGTTGTTCTTTATTTGTTTATGATGGCATTTCACTGTTTTGTTTCATGTGATTGCACCTAATGCAAATTTTTTTGGAAATATAAAACAGACCAATGGTGTTTTTTTTACTGGGAAAAAATCACACAAATCAAGAGGAGTTTTGAGTTTAATAAGGGAGGGAGACACACAAACATAACCTAAGACGACTTTTGTGACAGAACAAACATAACCTAAGACGACTTTTGTGACAGAAAACATAAGAGTATCATCTTCTTCTTCTGTCATGATTCAGAGAATTCCTTCTTCGTCCTCATCATCGAACATAAGTTGCTGCTCATCATCCTCATCAGGCAGCATCCTTTTTGCTCTTTTGTTTGGAAAACCATCACCATCCTCATCAACAACAACAGAATTAGAATCATCATCAGAGAAGTCACTGTGTAGTAGTTCCTGAAATTGTGTAATCATTTTTTGGCGAGGACCAACAGGTTCCACAACACAATCCTTTGGATAGGGCTTTTTCCATCAAATAGGTCAGACCAATACCAAACTCTGCTTGCCATAGTAGGAGGTGGCATTTCTGCTAATGGCAAACCATCAGGCACAGCTAAAAAAACATTGCCACCAAGTGTGATCAACTGAAAGAGCATTGACGAACTCTTTGTCTCCATCATCTGGGGTGTCTTTTGCAATTACTAAAAAATTACTTTTTTCGATGGAACGATGATCATATTCGCGTGAAAAACCAAGCATCCTCGTTAAAATAAGCATAAGTCTTTCAAATTTTGTTTTCCCTGCATACATAGAGAGATGATGTTAGATTCCTACTAATAATACTACTAAAAACAAAGAAAAGAGAAAGAGTACTGGGTGTGGAATTCATCACGTTTCTCAGATAGCTTGACATTGCTGTCCATAAAGTGGTCATCCACTTCCGTTGACAACTTATCATAAGGGGGATAACCAATCACATCACAAACGTTACCACTATAACCAAGATCCCGAAGAGCTCTAGTGATATTATCTATAAACGATTCCACACAGCGAACGATTCCACACAGCGACCAACAGGCACCGGAAAATCTTCCAAGTCCCAGTAGACGATAGTATTATCATCTGCGAGACACGGAAACAAGCACAACGAAAAAAAACTATCAGATAGATTACAGCCTAATCTAATAATCCAGATGATGAAGAAGACTAACAACAACAACTTTGAGAAAGCAAGAGATAATTATTGATTGATCTTACAGACGAACGACGACATGGTTTCCTTGGGGGAGATCGATCGAGAAAATTGGATAATAGCAATCTTACAGACGAACGACGACATGGTTTCCTTGGGGGAGATCGATCGAGAAAATTGGATAATAGCAAAAGATTCCCTGGATATTATTAGGATTAGATTTGTTGAAAGGCTCTCTCATTAATAATTAGGGTTTAGATCCTCCACCACCTCCGTCGGATCAATCTCTAATTCTGCCCCTCCTTTATCATTCATAACACCGCCTGGGTAGTTTAGTAATTTCAGTACTTAACCATCATCAGATTCCCCCAATCCTCGAAATCAATTCGGTTTGGTTCAATACTTTTTTTTTTTTTATTTATAAATAAACCCATTTCCAAACTCCAAACCCATTCTCTTCTTCTCCTTTTCAAAACTACAAAGCCCAAAGCACATTCTTGGCCTAATAAAGACTGCGTGGGCCTTATAAAGGTTTTTAATAATGCGACTGTCTTCTGAAGTTTCTAATCAAACAAAAACAAAACTACTAATACAAGCTTAAATCTCTATAATAATTTTAAAAACAGAACAACCTAGAAACACACAATTCTTACTATCAAAAACAACCTAGAAACACACAATTCTTACTATCAAAAACATAAATCTCTATAATAATACTAATACAAGTTTAAAAAATAACAAGATAATAGATATATCAATAAAGTATCCGGTGTACTAAAAACGTACCGTTAACTGTTTTTCCTTTTTTGCATTCTTACCCAAGTCCAGTAATATGATCCAGTGTGAAAAAGAGGTAGGAATGCATCTTCTTAGCACGTTACAAATGTTACACATTCATGAGTATTCTTAAGAAATCCCAAAAAATCAGTCATTCCAAGATTTGAGCTAAGTATACATAAAACGCGAGGAACATCTCTAGCAAAAATGTTAAATATTTTAAGTTTCAAACGGTGATTTGTCATATCTTCTTTGGGATGTGATGGTGGTCCTGAAAGATCCTAAACCCTAAAGCTTCAATCCTCACATCAAAACATTTGCTTTTTTTTTCTCTCTTCAAAAGCTTCAATCCTCACATCAAAACATTTGCTTTTTTTTTCTCTCTTCAAAAATGTTGAAAAGTGAAGTGGGAGAATCATCCAAAGGCCAAAAAGGAGGATCATCCAAAAGCCAAGAAAGCTTGAGTAGATGGAATAGAAGTTTTCATATTTTACTCTTTTGGGATATTGATTCAAATCCCCCGGAATTACCGATCGACACTCTTTATGAGAATTTTAACAAGGCTATTAAAATTGTTTCTCACATGTATAAAGTTGTTAGAATTTATATATTTTTGGAGATACGTCGATATATCCTGGTGGTGACACGTACTTCAAATTTACTCGTTATCCAATCGAAGTGGAGCGTTTTCCACCGCGAGATGCATCTCTTTGTCGTCCTCATGAAGAAGGTAAAACTCTTGAAAATCTTTTTGTTTTCTTTAATTTTTTCTTTCAGCACAACCATCACTTCCCAAAGAAGATATGACACATCACCGTTTGAAACTTAAAATCTTTAACATTCTTGCTAGAGATGCCTCTCGTGCTTTATGTACACTTAGCTCAAATCCTGGAATGAAATTTTTTTTGGGATTTCTTAAGAATGATTATCAATGTACAACATTTGTAGCGTGCCAACAAGGTTCATT
>CM071718.1:26411578-26423174 GCA_036630335.1 Physaria fendleri | reverse complement strand
TAGATTATCCTTTGATTTCAAAACAAGTAATATACATGGCATATGGGAGTGCTATTACAGTGTTGATAAATTTCTTCTTCCTTTTTTTGAGTCTGTAATGGATAATTTTTATTGTAAATAGGTCACTGAATGTCTGGAATAAAGAGAATTTATTGGAATTGATCGAAGTTTTGTGAATCATATAATCAGTCTCTTGATTTACGGTTTGGTTTTACCCACTATTGTTCTTGTGATTTTCATTTGTGGAGATATTACAGGATGGATACAGAAGATTCTATGACAAGAATACTATCTCGTTAAACTCTTAAATCGCCAATGATATCATTAAGCGTGCTGGAATAATCCTCAGCATTACCATAAAGCTAGTTGGTAACATTCAAGATCAAGGAATGAATCAGGTTAACCAAGCCACTATTTCTTATTTTGTACGAACTATGAGTCAAGTTAATGGAGATGTTCTTGATTTAGTTGTTATCAATTTAGGTTTATTTTATTGGATGAGATGGAATCCATAAAGGTGCTTCTATAACAGTTGTGTGTGTGAATTTGGAATGCTTTATGTTCATAACAATTAAGTTTCAGTGACAAAACATGTTTTTTTTTTTAAATCGGTCTCCGATTTAAAAAACAATCGGTTGTTATCGGCACTCTAATTATTATCACAAAACCGACCGAACCGAAATTTTTTCACCCGAGCCGAACCGAAATTATACATCGGTTCAATTCGGTTCAGATTTGTAAAATTAAAAATTCCGAATAACCGATCAGACCGAACCGATTTGATCTAAACCGACCGATCGCCCAGGCTTATATTATCACAAAACCGACCGAACCGAAATTTTTTCACCCGAGCCGAACCGAAATTATACATCGGTTCAATTCGGTTCAGATTTGTAAAATTAAAAATTCCGAATAACCGATCAGACCGAACCGATTTGATCTAAACCGACCGATCGCCCAGGCTTACTCAAAAGTGATTCATTTGGTCACGAGACAGGTCTGGGCCTATAAGTCAGAAATGGGCCCAAGTATTTAGTATTCGACCCACAAACTAATAAACCGCAATGGTCTACATATCTTAGGGATCTATTTCGCGAAATTTTTAGGTTTAGTTTCAATCTTCTTCCCTATCGCCGCATCAAAAGATAACTGAAGCAATAACCTTTCGAATCTCTCTGCAGAAACATGGCAAGTGTTCTCGTTCTTTGATTAGATTCATCGTTTAGATCACAGAATCAAGCTCACAGACAGTTGGATAGGTGAAAATCGCAGAATCGTGTATTGAATTTGATCTCGTTTTTTTTTTTTTCTTTTTCTTTTGAAGACTTTTAAACGTAGGAATGGTGGAAGGAACAAGCATAACCGTGGTCATGTGAAATTCATAAGGTGTTCCAACTGTGGAAAGTGTTGCCCTAAGGTACGATCTCTTGTTTAATCATCTTCCGATTTTTCTAAGATTCAAAAAAACGGTTTGATCTGATTTGTTTTTTGGTTCATTGGTTGATAGGATAAGGCGATTAAAAGATTTATTGTGAGGAACATTGTTGAACAAGCTGCTATTAGAGATGTTCAAGAAGCTAGCGTCTATGATGGTATGTCTTGAATCAATGATTCTCGCTGTGCATTGTTATCATCGTTTAGATCACAGAATCAAGCTCACAGACAGTTGGATAGGTGAAAATCGCAGAATCGTGTATTGAATTTGATCTCGTTTTTTTTTTTTTCTTTTTCTTTTGAAGACTTTTAAACGTAGGAATGGTGGAAGGAACAAGCATAACCGTGGTCATGTGAAATTCATAAGGTGTTCCAACTGTGGAAAGTGTTGCCCTAAGGTACGATCTCTTGTTTAATCATCTTCCGATTTTTCTAAGATTCAAAAAAACGGTTTGATCTGATTTGTTTTTTGGTTCATTGGTTGATAGGATAAGGCGATTAAAAGATTTATTGTGAGGAACATTGTTGAACAAGCTGCTATTAGAGATGTTCAAGAAGCTAGCGTCTATGATGGTATGTCTTGAATCAATGATTCTCGCTGTGCATTGTTATGAGCTGAGATTTTTAGTTAATTTATTTCTATTTTGTTTGAATGATTCTCGCTCTGCATTATTATATGTATTATGTTCTATGGATAGGAGATGAGATTTTTAGTTTGTTCATTTGTATTTGTTTGGATTGGTAGGTTACACTCTCCCAAAGCTTTACTCTAAGACTCAATACTGTGTCTCTCTAAGACTCAATACTGTGTCTCATGTGCCATTCACTCTCATGTTGTGAGAGTTCGATCCCGTACTAACCGTAGGGTTCGTACCCCACCGCCTCGTTTTGCTAGACGCAAGGTACAGTCTTTATCTCTACATTGTTCAAGAACATGACAATTGTAGTAGAGCCACTTGTAATGTTCTGTTGAGAGTGTGTTTTTGATTGAATGGTTTTGGAAATGATGAATTTTCTAGGAGGATACACCTAAGCCTGGACAACCTGGTGCGGCTCCTCGTCCTGCAGCTGCTGGTGCTCCTGCTGCTCCTCGGGTTTGAAGACTGCAAGAAGAGGTGGCAAATTAAAACTCTTTATATTCTAGTTTCAGTCTTGAGTGTTGAAGAAGATGTTTCTTACATTTTGTTGAAGATAATTTTGCTATATTGGAACTTTCTTTTTGATTCTGTTATTTCCTCTTTTTATGATTGTTGCAACTCATTACCCTAATCTTGAAAAGAGGGTTTGGTTCAGTTATTTCTTAGATTCTAACAAAGGCTACTTAAACGTTCTCTTAACCTTTATCAAATGGTCTCATCTTCTTCATTGAAGGTGAGTGCAACATAAACAAATCCTTATCTTGTAATGTGGTTAACAAGCTTTTCTTTTCAATGTAATTGAATTATAGTTTTAGGGGACCTCTTCCATTTGATGTCTTCCGGTGATTGCTCTCTTTGAATCATTACACTGAGAAGCTTCTTAAGGTCTATTGCTTGCTCTCTTTGGACCCCATTCATTTACCAATTGAAGCATCTGAGTAACTTATGATGCATCATAACAAATTTATCTCATCTGAATGCATGAGATTGGTCACATAGATGACAGTGAGTGACACAAAACCATAGTACCTCAATTAAGACACAAGAAAACTCCACTATATCGGCTCTGTTTTTACAAGAAGATGTTGCACGTGTTCTGCAAATCAAGCCGGGTGGATCGAATTCGGGTCATGGATATTCTTGGACTAACACAAATTCCGGAATTTACTCCGTCAAGTCAAGTTACAATTTATGGGCTTCTTCACAGCTTCATGAATTCGATTTGGCTCCGGAGCCAGAGCCGAATTACTCGGCTATTTTCAGAAGAGTTTGGGCTCATCAAACAAGTCCGAAGCTTCGCAATTTTTTATGGCGATGCGTAACGTTATCGCTCTCTGTAGGTTCAGAGATGACAAAAAGGAATTTAAGCTGTAACATAGGTTGTTCCCTCTGTTCCGCGATGGAAGAAGATGTGCTACATGTCTTCTTCTTATGTCCCTTTGCAAGACTAATGTGGGCTTTATCTCCATTTGCTTCAGTCCTTAATGACTCCTGTATCTCCATACAAGGTAAAATATGGTCTTGTTTCCAACTTGAAGAGTCTCTTGCAGAGGAACATAAGTATCTATGGCCTTGGATTATCTGGAGAATTTGGAAGATTCGGAATGGCAAAGTTGTTTTCCAAGGACTTCAACCTGATCCACAGATTGCTTATAATTTGGCACTTTCAGATTCGGTTGAATGGCAGGAAAACAGGAAGCTGATCACCAAGGTAACGCCAATGGAAGTGTCTCCCGTCCAGCAACACTGGCAGCCTCCTCCGATCAATGTTCTCAAATGTAATATCGATGCTACATGGCAGGATTCTCATGACAGATGTGGTGTAGCATGGATTCTTAGAGATTCGCAAGGAAGAGTGATTTTCTGGGGTATCAAGACGTTTCCTAAGCTTTTATCGCCTTTGGATGCAGAAGCTACATCTCTGGTATGGGCGGTGAATTACATTGGAAACATGAGATATAAACAGGTTATATTCGAGACGGATTCTACCTCTTTGCTAAATGCCATTAATCAGCCACGGCATTGGCCACGCTTGCTCACATACACTAATGAAATTCATCACCGGACGGCAACAAATGGTACAAACTTTCAATTCAAACAAGGGGGAAATAATGGTAACACGGCAGCAGATTGTTTGGCTAAGTACGCGAAAGATTTATCGATTTATTATGGTTCTATAGACAATAGGATCCCACTATGGCTTCAACCATTTTTGGATGAATTAAGTTGNGACAAGAAAACTCCAATTCGAAATACGAAATACCCAAAATTCGGGTCTTAAAAGTCAGATTCAGCTACTAGAAACAACAACAAATGTTTTTCAAAAAAACTGTTTCATAAAGCCCAATTATGGATCAAAAAGCAACAAATTTTCCGAGATAATTTCCATTAATGATAAGGAATTAATGATAAGGACGTTAAAAATAATAAATAATAATATATGCTCAATAATAATTTTGGGCTTTTTAAATCACTAATTAATAATAAGATCCCTCTAGCGTTCTTCAGAATTCCTTTTCCGGGACTCTTCTACTTTTTTCCCGCCCTTCTCCCTCAAATCGTCTCAGGTGAATCCGAAGATTTCGATTCTTCGGATCAAGATAATGGAAGCTAATCGCTCCGCCGGTGGAAGAAAGAGAAAACCGCTCGCGGATTGCACCAACGTCATCTCCAGACCTTCTCAACAGTCTTCTTCTTCTGCTCTCAAAAACGTGTTTGATAGGTTATTTGATAATATTGGTCTCAAGGAGAAACCCAAAGATAGTAATACTTCAGTGGCTGCTACTTCGGGTTCGGCTTCTCGGTCTCTTACCGCTTCTCGGCCTATTTCCACGAACGTTAGACCCGTAACTCGCAGTCGTGTGTCTACCGATCTTGGTTCTCCGGCCTCTGTGCCTTCTCGTCCGCAAACACCGAGCTCTAGCTTGGGTAATTGATTTAACTGCGATGATTTTGATCTAATTTTTCGTCCGCAAACACCGAGCTCTAGCTTGGGTAATTGATTTAACTGCGATGATTTTGATCTAATTTTGCTTCTCTTGTATCGACTTGGGAATAATTTAAACTGATTTGAATTCGTTGCGAACTCTAGGGTTTTGGTTTTGGGGTTGTTTTAGTAATACTTGAATTTATCATGTTATAGTAGGAGAGAACTTGTTAGGTCATAACCATGTTCCGTCAAAATCTCAATATTTGTTGATTTTCAATTGAAGATTTTTTTTTTTTTTTAATTATTATTTGGTTCTGTGTTTATCTTATGCTTAGGTGTTAGTGATAAGGAGATTAAGAGGTTAGTTGATCAGACTGTTCTCAAGGAGAAACCTAAAGATGTTAATACTTCAGTGGCTCCTGCTTCTGGTAGCGCTTCTCGGTCTGTTTCCACGAACGTTAGAACCGTAACTCGCCGCCGTGTGTCTACCGATCTTGGTTCTCCGGCCTCTGCGCCTTCTCGTCCCCAAACATCGAGCTCTAACTTGGGTAGTTGATTTAATTGCGATGGTTTTGATCTAATTTTGATTCTCTTGTATCGACTTGGGAATATTTTAACTGAATTGAATTGGTGGCCAAACTCTAGGGTTGGTTTTTGGTTTTTGGGGTTCTTTTCAGTAATGGTAGATTTATACTTGAAATTATCATGTTACAGCGGAAGAGAACTTGTTAGGTCATAACCATGTTCCTTCAGAATCTCACTATCTGTTGATTTTCAGATGGATTTATTATTATTGGTTCTGTGTTTATCTTATGCTTAGGTATTAGTGATGAGGAGTTTAGGAGGACAGTTGATCAAACTACTCTCAAGGAGAAATCCAAAGATGTTAATACTTCAGTGGCTGCTGTTTCTGGTAGCGCTTCTCGGTCTCTTACCGCTACTCGGTCTGTTTCCACGAACGTTAGACCCGTAACTCGTAGCCGTATGTCTACCCTACCGGTCTGTTTCCACGAACGTTAGACCCGTAACTCGTAGCCGTATGTCTACCAATCTTGGTTCTCCGGCTTCTGCACCTTCGCGTCCCCAAACATCGAGCTCTGACTTGGGTAATTGATTTGCCTGCGATAATTATGATCTAGCCTTCGCGTCCCCAAACATCGAGCTCTGACTTGGGTAATTGATTTGCCTGCGATAATTATGATCTAGTTTGATTCTCTTGTATCTACTTTGGAATAATTTTAACTGAACTGAATTCTTGCCCCAACTATAGGGTTTTGGTTTTGGGGGGTTTTTAGTAATGATTAGATTTATGCTTGGACTTATCATCATAACAGTGTTCCTTCAAAAACTCATTATCTCTTGATTTTCATTTGGAATTTTTTTGATTAATTTGTTCTATGTTTATCTTATGCTTAGGTGTTAGTGATAATGAGATTAGTGAGCCTTGGTCTGTGTACACAGTAAGAAGGAAAAGGAATAAAGACAAATCTTTCTCCAGAAGAGCTGCTCGTCTTGTTCTGGACTTGACATCAAGCCCTGGGTATGAAATTTGATTATATATGATTGAGTTTTTGAGGAAATAAGATCTTTCATGACTGTTAGTAGCTAATGACCATTTAGAATCAGGATAGAACAGAACATGGTGTTGATGTCTATTCCTTTGAAAAGAATCTTGTCAATATGAATGATTAGATATGATAACTTGTATAGTTGTATTGTCTATTCCTTTGAAAAGAATCTTGTCAATATGAATGATTAGATATGATAACTTGTATAGTTGTATCAGTGTTATCATATCCATCAATTTGGTTTAGTATTTTTTGGCATGTTGAAAATTCAAGCATGTGATTGTTAGTTAATTCTCTTTTGAAACTTGTATCACAGGAAGGGTACACAGCAAGCAGATATAAACAAAACAAAGCCTTCGAAAGAGCCTCCCAAAAAGGTAAGTTCAGGAAAGCTCTAGTTCATATTCTTATCCTACGTGTAAATACTTCTGTGTTCCTCTCATCTTTCTTTTGCAAATTTGCAACTATGTGGATCTATCAGATTTCTTGCTCTAGCAAACTGTATATCAATGCATCTTATGATTCTACATTCATCGCTCACAACCTTCTCTTGTTGACATTTTATGTAAACGAGTTTTAAGATGGATGCTTAACCTTTTAACTTCATATATATGTTCTTCTCTTCTTGCTGTGTTGAATGAGATATACAAGTTGTATCACTCATTTATTGGTTTTAAAATCTTAACTATGGTTCCATTTAAGTTTACTCCAAACCTAATTTTTTACATATTACAGAGGCAGCGGACGGAAAAGCAAGAGAAACAGAATTCATTTCATGGAGTTCCACAGGATTATATTGACAAGCAGAAAGCTTACTTTGCTGCGATAGATGCAACTGAGCTAGAAGAAGCATCTAGTAGCGACTCGGACTAAGTAAAAAAGGATTAACATAGAGACACACCATAACACGTTCATATTCACCGAATAACTTAGGAGTCTTCTCGCAGGGAATGCTTCATAGGTTACTATGTACACATGACAAGCCAACTTTTGTATCTATCGGTTTATAATATTTGACAAGGTTTCACATAATTATGCCATTGCCGCAGAAATGAACTATGTTTTTGACTCATAGTAGAGCTCCACCATTGGAGTAATACAGTGACAAACATAAGATGAGTTGTGAGAGTTAACGTCAAATCTGAAATTGTTAGTCCAAATGCAAACGCGCGTTTGTTCAATGAACACTGTTTGATCATATAATCACAGTTTGTTATTTTGCTTGGGGGAAATTATCAATCAGACCAGTTTCAGTCCCATATCGTTTGAAAAATTTAAGACTGAGAAGAATGGTAGGGACTGCGCGAACGCAAACCCCCGCTGCCACAAATAATGACGTAGGCTCGTGAGAGTTAACGTCAAATCTGAAATTGTTAGTCCAAATGCAAACGCGCGTTTGTTCAATGAACACTGTTTGATCATATAATCACAGTTTGTTATTTTGCTTGGGGGAAATTATCAATCAGACCAGTTTCAGTCCCATATCGTTTGAAAAATTTAAGACTGAGAAGAATGGTAGGGACTGCGCGAACGCAAACCCCCGCTGCCACAAATAATGACGTAGGCTCTTCCTCTTGGGAAGACCTTAGCATAGCACCCTTCCTATATGTGCAATGGAAGTCACTAGCCTAGGCCACTCGTCTTCTTGATCACGAGTTGACCCCGTCCAGGTAAGTGAGTATTAACGCTGTCGTGAGTCTTGCTCTTATACTCTCTTTCGTGAGCCTCTTTTGTTCTTATTACCGATGTGGGACATCTCGTGGTGGATCGGCTCCAAAATCTTTTGATTGGGCTTATTTGGGCTCTTCATAACAAAGCCCATATAATAAAAGAACTAAATTTCACCCCATTAAAAATAAATCTTTTCCTCCACTGAAGCGTTTCCGATTTTTCGCTCTCGATCGATTCTCATAGCAGCAGATATCAAAATTCAATCTGTCACAAGGACGACGACCGAAGAAACGTTAGAAGAAAAATCGCAGTCTGGTGGAGGTATTGAAGTTACGATCGGAGGTGAAACAGAGTTAGAATTTCAAGTAGAGAGATACGGGAAAAAAAACAAATGGGGGATCACTTGATGAGAGCTGAGGAATTTGAGAAGAAAGCTGAGAAGAAGCTCACTGGATGGGGACTTTTCGGATCTAAGTATGAAGATGCTGCTGATCTCTTCGAAAAATCTGCTAATTCGTATAAGCTTGCTAAATCATGTAAATTTTTCTTGTTCAGCCGACATTTATCTGTTTGATTTTCGTTTCATCTGATACTGTGACACGCTTTTTCTGATTTCGATGATGAAATTGAGACTCTTGATCTTAGCTTATCAGTTCTGATGATTTTTCCATGCATGATCATGTGAGAAGTAGAGTAGTGTCTTGATTTACCGTCTACTTGATCACTAAGAAGTTTGTGACTGATGATTGCGTAAGAGAATTGTTAATTAGAGAGTCAATAATCATATTGCTTTATTCTGGTTTTTGGCCTTATAAGTGGTTCAATAGTTACTTAGTGGGTTCAATTATCCAGCAGTATTCAGCTCCTTGCTTAGGTGTTTGATATGTGATTGTTCAGGGGATCGTGCTGGAAAAGCTTATCTAAAACTTGCTGATTGTCACTTAAAGGTAAATTATTTGGATCAAATGTGAAACTAGAAGACTTTGTATGGATTCTATTATAACATTAGTCTGCATCTGCTTCTGCAGTCAGATAGCAATCATGATGCTGCTAACGCCTATGCTGAAGCTGCTAAATGCTACAAGAAAGTTGACACAAATGGTATGATGTATAAGCCACTTTTGTAATTGACATCTCGCTAACAAAAGAATGACTGTCAAATCCTGTGTGGTTTCCTTTTCCTAATATAACAATGATCTTATATGCAGAGGCTGCATCTTGCCTAGAACAAGCAGTGAATATATTTTGTGAGTTAGGGAGACTCAACATGGCTGCAAGATATTACAAGGTACTATCACTTGTCTCTTTTCAGCATGAATTAGATATTACTCTTGGTACTATCACTTGTCTCTTTTCAGCATGAATTAGATATTACTCTTTTAGTACGTATACCGAGAAGGCGAGAAGATAGTTTTATTGGTGCACTTCTTTAGTATGGATTCCGAGAAGAGATAGTTCATAGTTTTGTTGGAGCATTAATTTTCTGTATTTTGTTTTGTACTAATAAGGTACATTAATGGTTTTGTATTTTTGATAGGAAATTGCTGAGAATTACGAATCTGATCAGAAGATCGAGCAGGCTATTGCTTACTTTGAAAAGGCAGCTGAATTCTTTGAAAATGAAGAAGCCACCACTTCTGCAAACCAGTGCAATCTAAAGGTGGCACAATATGCTGCCCAGTTGGAGCAGTAAGAGTTTCTGCACCTTGTTAAAGATATTGTTCGAAAATCATAGTGTTCTTTATACATGAGCAGCAACGATAAATTATTCTCTACTTTGGCACTTTATTGATACTGAGCTTGTTGTATCTTTGATAGGTATGATAAGGCAATCAAGATCTACGAAGCAATAGCACGCCATTCACTCAACAATAACTTGCTTAAGTATGGAGTTAAAGGACATCTTCTCACTGCTGGTATGTGCCACTTATGCAAAGCCGATGTTGTTTCCATCACTAATGCGCTTGAGAAATATCAGGTTTTTCTTATACCCGTAAACATCAGCATTCTCGTGTGGCTCGTACAATAACTATGACACTTTTCTTACTTTTACTTTACCGCAGGATCTGGATCCAACATTTTCAGGAACACGGGAATGCAAATTCTTAGCGGTAAACTTTAAACCACATTTGTAAAGAAGTCTTGGAATAGCTTACATAAAGTATATAAAGTTTTGTACCTTTATTCTCTTGAATAGGACCTTGCTTCTTCTATGGATGAAGAAGACATTGCAAAGTTCACAGACATTGTCAAGGAATTTGATAGCATGACTCCATTGGTACGGAAACAATGAACCACACAGAGATCTTTGAATGTATTCTCTTTTTTCACTTTGTTTCTCTGGTCTTGGATCATGGAATTGATTATTTAAATGCAGGATTCATGGAAGACAACTATGTTATTGAGGGTAAAAGAGAAGCTTAAAGCCAAGGAGCTTGAAGAAGATGACCTTACCTAAAACATCATTTGCTTTTTAATCAATCATTCACGGTTTGTAAAATCACTATGTTCATCCAACTCTTCTTTTATTTGATTGTGTTTGGTATTGAGTTTTTTAATGTTTCTTAAGAGGTTTGGTCAATTTTTGGGATTGTTTTATACCGTATTCTACATTTGTTCTACGTGTCATCTCTTCATTTGTATATACCTTTGATGTCTCATACTAAAATAAATAATAATAAATAATCTTCAAAAAAAAAATCTCAATTATTTGCAAATTTGTAGTCAAAATTCATAATCCTACTAAATTAAAGAATAATATATATTTCAACTTTTTTAAAAAACTATTATCCTCGTCATCAAACAAAACCATTAGAAACTCTCTTTAATCAAAAAATATTTGAAATTAAAATTTTAAGATACTTGTTTTTTGTGAAATTAATCAAAGCAAATAGCAGATTTAACCCAAAACTATAAAATTGATGATTATGCGAAAAATAATTTATTTTAGTCAACGAAAAAATAATTTATATTAGTCAACAAAAAAAATAATTAATTATTTATCACATTCTTTGAGTGGTTTCTATTTATGATTTAAGAGTTTCATCATCAATACCCCAACAATTTTATGGACTTGTCTTAAACTCCACCTACTTGCAATTAATGTTACTATCTTATTCAAAGTATACCAACTTTTTGGTACTATTATATAAGTTTCGATTATTTAATACAATCACCATTTAATAAATTCATTTTATTCACATTATGCCAAAAATTTGGTATGATATTAATAGTTGCACATTATGGATAACCATCATAATTACACATGGCCAAATCAATCAAGTTGCTTAAGGGAGTTTCGGTCTAACATGAAAAAGACTTTTTCTTAACGTGTTGTAATGTTTGTTTAATCGTTG
>CM071718.1:26360931-26373048 GCA_036630335.1 Physaria fendleri | reverse complement strand
AAAAAGAGACTAAGGAAGAGACACCGGAAAAGCAGAAAATAAAAGAGGTCCTCCCCGACCACGGCAATGGTGCCGAAGCCGGAGAGACGATTATTATAGTGTTCATATTTATATTTTCTAACTTTTTGTGTGATAAATCGTAATGAAATACATGGCTGGATTTGGATAATGATGAAAAGCAAGAAGTAGGCTTTATTCACAGACGTAGGAGTCATACTCAAAAACCCTACCCATTCACATGCAAATGAAAGTGAAACTCCCATCTTTGCAAGCAACTGATTTTATAAATATAAATATAGAACACAAGCATAAAAGGTGAAGCAAACTTTTGTTATTGTTACAAAATTCATAAAATAAGGCCAAGATAAGGAGAATATTCATAATTCACATAGAAACAAAGAGGACACAGTCATATAGTATGTGTGTATATAAATACAAAATATTTATAATGAAACTCGAGTTGCATAGCCTGTGTGTTGTGGACAAGTCATAAGTGAGTGTTCATGAATTATCATTTTCTGCGTTCCAATTATATATTTTTTTGTCAATAAAAAAATATACATACATATATATATATAATTATATGATACTAAGACACAAGTAGATTTATAACAAATGAATAACCGTTAAAATCCTAGTCTTATTTCTTTGATGCAAATAAGATAGAATAATATTAGTTGTAATGATATTTTCAGAAAAAAGTTGCAACATATTTTCCTATTGTTTATCCAAATAGTTTTCTGTCACCAATCATTTTTTATAAATTTTTTCAACAAATGTAAATATACAATGATGTAAATATACATTTCAATTGTCCAATCATTGTAAGTTCATACAAAAACAAACTGAACATAATGAATGTACTCAACTAATTAGTCATGTATAAATTTTTCTGCATACAGTGAGTTAGAAAAAAGGTAAACAAATAGAAAATTAATATGAAATATTTGCAATAAAGACACCGAAAAAAACATATATAAATCGCCGTTTCCATGTGACAACTATTATTGCTCTCTCTCTCTCCAATCCAAAAGGAGAAACAAAGGAAGAAGAACAAAAAAGGTCACAAAGAAGTTTTATCTTCATCAAATGTAAAAGAAGTTGATACAATGCCTCTTCTCTGTGATCTTCAAATCAATTTAAATCATGAATTCAGTTTTTTCCTCAATCAGGTAACAAAGCAAACCAAATCTCTCCTCTGTTTCAATTATCTGAACTAAAATGTTGTCTCTCTGTTTCTTGTGTTAGGATTTGATGTCCAAGTACTCAGGGTTATTGAGGAAGATGATAAAACAGAGCAAGAGGAAAAACAAGAATCATAAGAACAGAAGAATCATCATCGAAGTTGAAGATTTTCCAGGTGGGTCAAATGGGTTCGACTTGGTTTCAAGATTCTGTTACAGTAATGGTGTGGGAATCTCGATCAATGTCTCAAATGTCTCCATCTTGTATTGCTCTTCTTTCTTTCTTGAGATGACAGAGAAGCTCTGTTCCTCGAATCTCTTACTTCAAACAGAGAAGTTTCTAGAAGGTATGTTATACTGGTCATGGAACGACGTCCTTCTATGTCTCAAAAGCTGCGAACAAGTGTCAGATTCTTACGGTCTTGTTGATAAGCTTGTTCTCGTGGTTTTAGCCAAACTCTCTCAGAATTCAAACATGAGTCATGTCTTTGCCTCGTCCTCTTCGTCTTCCTCTGCCTCAGCTTCATCTCAATCGCCAGAGACGGCCAAGAACATGTCTGATTCAGACAAATGGTCTACTTCGAAATCATTTTCTTGTAGAACAAGCTACGAGTGGTGGTTCGACGATATATCAATCCTCGGTCCAAGAATCATCGAAAAGCTGATAAGTAACCTTGGTGCTGATGATAAGGATGATGAAAGCTTAATCTCCACAAGATTTCTCCTCCATTACCTCAAGACAAAGCTCCAAGACAAATCAAATAACAAGCTCGAGTATTCAAGTTTAGCTGATACAGCTGTTAAAGGAGTGATTTTGGCTGCTAAAACCACATTTTCCTGCAGAAAAATGTTCTGGGTTCTTCGGATTCTATCAGGATTTAGCATCAGTAAAGAATCAAGAACTGGATTAGAAAGAGTTATAGGACAAATGCTGGATCAAGCAACACTTGATGATCTTTTGATACCTGCAGTATCAGGAAAAGGGTTTTACGATGTTGATTTAGTGATAAGACTACTCAAAGTGTTCGTCAAGATTTGTAACTCAGAAGAAGATGATCAGATTTTGAGAATGAAAAGAACTGGGAGGTTGATTGATGTATACTTAAGAGAGATATCTCCAGACCAGAATCTTAAAGTTTCAAAGTTTCTTGAAGTTGCAGAGAGTTTGCCTGGTTCAGCTAGAGATTGTTTTGATGGATTATACAGATCCATTGATATATATCTTGAGGTCAGCTTTTTGACTACCCTATTTTTTGACTATATTAACAAATATTAATTATGATTTTTTTGCAGTCTCATCCAAAACTATCTTCAGAAGATAGAACAAAACTATGTCGATGTTTAAACTACAAGAAACTAACACTGGAGACATGTAAACAACTTGCAAAAAATCCCAAGATCTCTCCAGATATTGCAGTTGAAGCACTTAAGTCGCAACAATTACCAAACCAGACTCTACCACACTCGAGAGAAGACATGATCAGAGGAAACAAGATCACGAATTCGCGTAAGTACTTGGAAGAGAAACCAATACTGGTACGTTTGAAGGGATTTGAGATGTCGGAGAATGATGCAAGGATGAGTTTGGAGAGGAAGCTATGGAATAAAGTGATGGAAAATTCTGAAAATGTTAAGGCTTTGGTGAGACATGGACGTACACATTCTAGTTCTAATTTCCCAAGGCTTTGTTAATTCATTGTTAATTCACTCGTTAGTTTTTTCTTATTCTCTAGATATAGATTAATATCTCATCACATGACATACACATCATATTTATAAGCTTTGTATGTAAAATATATTGTAGATTTGAGAATGCATATAGTTATGAGTTATGACTCTATGATTCAAATAAAATGGATTATTCTTTTGTATTTGTTGCAAAATGTTTATTTTTATTAATCGACTTAATGACTTTAATATTATGTTTAACATTGTGGTAGGTGCATGATTCTAATTCTGAATATACAGCTTTATATGATAAACTTTTCAAATTTAACAATCATTATGCTACATAATTATACATTATTAGATTAAAAAATTGGCCTTTCAAAATCATGGATTGAGAAAATTGAATAAAATCCAAGTCAAAAGCAAATCACGGGAGAAAATAATGTCTTGGCTATATATATACGTCAGTCACATGCTTCTCCGGCCAGATTTGATATTCTTGAAAATGAGATCTATCGATTGATGAATATTTGACATTAAACCACAAAAATGTCATATCCTAACATGTCCATTTCGTAAAATTTACCCAAACATACTTACAGAATCTTTGATTTTTGTTCCCACGAAAATAAAAGACCGAATTGTTGTAAAAGTGATTAATATATGGATCTAAAAGTATGCGTTTAAACGAACCTTGAAGTGCAATGATCCTGAATCAGATTTAAAAAACTGAGGATGACAAACTCAATAAGCTGTTCAGACTAACACATGAGCTAAACCTAGCAACACAAAGCAGAGAGGAGCAAAAAAACAGAGAGAATAAGGAGCATATACAAGATTTATCGAGTTCAATGGGTCAGTATAACACCACCAACATCTTGCCGAGTCACTGTCCCGAAATCCACTATAAACGAGAGCTTATAATCATCGGGAGTTCGGGATACTTACTGATTACAGATATATTGACTAAACACTAAGAAAATAAACCTAATCACTCTTATGTATCAACAAGATGATTATAAAACAACACTCACAAACTTTTTTTTTTTTTTTTAACCCAGTATCCGGTCACTAAGCGTGGACCGACTAGCCCACCGGACTTATGATGATTATAAAACAACACTCACAAACTTTTTTTTTTTTTTTTAACCCAGTATCCGGTCACTAAGCGTGGACCGACTAGCCCACCGGACTTATGTCTATGCCCAGAGATTTTTAAGCCTCCACTTAAGGGTCCTCTGTACTTAGTGATCTGGGGGTAGCCAGATCGCCTGTTACTGGACTACCGGTCAACTGCTTGAACCTGAATGGTGGTAGCCATACTGGACTACCGGTCAACTGCTTGAACCTGAATGGTGGTAGCCACCCAAGCCCACGTCCAGACTTCCCGAGAAAAATCGTGTGGTAGTTCGTAGTGGCGGGCGTGTGGTAGTTCGTAGTGGCGGGAAATCGAATCCGGATGGTGATAGCCACCACAATCCCTTCCCAACCATTACGCCACGATCACTCGGGCAACACTCACAAACTTATCCTACAATGTTCTTCGGTCTTCTCTTTGTGAATCTATCTTCTTTCACACTCAACAATGGTTAAAGAAACACATATTTTTTTTTTTTTGGGTCGGCCCTTCTCCATAGGCCTGGGACTTTGATCCGCAACCCGCGGGGCAGGTGCGGGTCTCTAAACAAAAATGGGCAGGTTAAATATTAGGCGGGTTATGCGAGGGCGGGTCCCGCGGGCTTCGCGGGCTCTGCATATAAATACTTTTTATTTTATAAATATATAAATATAGATATTATATAGTATAAAAATACATTATAAAATATATTTATAGAAAATAAAAAAAATTATATACAATATATTTATTTTTGGGTTGCGGGTTGCGGGTTTTTGGTTTCGCGGATCGTAATTTTCATAAATGCGGGTTTTATATTGCTTTGCGAGTTTATAGGATGCGGGTATTGCGGGTTGCGGGTTCGCGGGTACCCACGGGCCTTGCGAGTAATTTGCGGGCCGGGTGCGGGTTTAGTTTAAGAGATTTTTTTTTACGCGGGACGGGACAGGGCGGGTCGGAAAAATGAAAAAGCCTGCGGGCTTTTATGCGGGGCGGGGCGGGCTGACCCGCAGTCCAGTGCGGGCCGGGTGCGGGTTTAGTTTAAGAGATTTTTTTTTACGCGGGACGGGACAGGGCGGGTCGGAAAAATGAAAAAGCCTGCGGGCTTTTATGCGGGGCGGGGCGGGCTGACCCGCAGTCCAGGTCTAACTAGCAGGTCTGGCCCATGGGACAAGCCACCCAAGCTGTCGCTTAGGGCCCCCGATTTTTTGTGAATTTTTGGGACCCCAAATTTAGGAAATTTAACTATCATATATAAAACTTGGGCCCCTAACAATAAAAATATTCTTATTCCAAATGTTATGTTTGTTTTCTATAACCAATAAACCCAAGTTCAATTTTTGGTAACTACATCTTTTTTATATTAGGCCCGATTTTTTCAAATTTTTTGGACCCCAATTTAAGAAAAATTAAGTATCATATATAAAATTTGGGCTTCTATCAATCAATTTAAGAAAAATTAAGTATCATATATAAAATTTGGGCTTCTATCAATAACTACAAATTCTTATACTTAAACTCTTCTGAAAAACATTTTGTCAAATTTTCGCTTAGGGCCACTGTTTTAATTGGATCGGCCCTGGTCACTAGGCCCATGGGCCCCAACCTGGTCTGACAGCCGGTGCATCACTTCTGGAGGCTTTAAAGACTTGTTACCGACCCTATAAATCAACACATGATCTTTCCCTGTTCTTTGTCCTCACACACACAGTTCTGGGAATTACTTCCCGGAAGGTCACCCATCCTTAACTACTCCAGCCCAAACATGCTTAACCATGGAGTTCTGACAAGTTGTTTGACCGAAAAGATAAGTGCACTTTGATGACATAGGTGACCAAATCAATTCTTTAAGCTCTCCTCATGCACCACCATATTTCCAGCTCGGGGTGTTATAATCACCCCCACTAAGAAACTGCAACGTCCTCGTTGCGCAGCCAGATCGTCACCCGCTGATGGTGTGAGCTCAGCTAGCTAAACATGCATCTGGGTTCAACTATGATACCAACTGTAACGTCCCGACCGCCTGCAACCCTTATTTTTGATGACATAGGTGACCAAATCAATTCTTTAAGCTCTCCTCATGCACCACCATATTTCCAGCTCGGGGTGTTATAATCACCCCCACTAAGAAACTGCAACGTCCTCGTTGCGCAGCCAGATCGTCACCCGCTGATGGTGTGAGCTCAGCTAGCTAAACATGCATCTGGGTTCAACTATGATACCAACTGTAACGTCCCGACCGCCTGCAACCCTTATTGGGCCCATACCTTTCATTAGGCCCATGGGCCCCAGCCTAGTGGCCAAATCAATTCTTTTAAGCTCTCCTCATGCACCACCATATTTCCAGCTCGGGGTGTTATAATCACCCCCACTAAGAAATCGCAACGTCCTCGTTGCGTAGCCAGATCGTCAGTCCTGATAGTGTGAGCTCAACTAGCTACACATGCACTTGGGTTTGGCTCTGATATCAACTGTGACACCCCGACCGTCTGCAACCCTTATTAGGCCCGTACATGCCACACAAGGCCCATGGGCCCCACCCTGGTCCGGCGGCCGGTGCATCACTTCCGGAGGCTTTAAAGACTTGTTACTGACCCTACAAATCACATGATCTTTCCATGTGTTTTGTCCTCACGCTTAAGTATGGTGTTCTAACAAGATGTTTGACCGAAAACATAAGTGCACTTTGGTGACATATGTGGTCAAATCAATTCTTTTAAGCTCTCCTCATGCACAACCATATTTTCAGTTCGGAGTATTACAATCACCCCCACTATTAATATTAAATAGTATTAGTATTAATAGGATATATATTTGTGTATCTGTGATCGTTACAAAATGTCATGGTAGCACATTGGTTGTGTATATATCTAAAGTGTGTGGAGTATGAGGTTCAAATTAGGCCTGGGGGTTCGGAATTTTCGGGTTGTTCGGATCGGTTTAATCGGATGTCGGTTTAATCGGATCGGTTTTCATGAATTTATTTGAATCCGAATATGGCTATATATTATAACTTTTGGATCATTACAAGCAGGGACAATGTGGCAGGTTGGTTATGTTGCTGTACCTTGGGTAAGGCGGCTCAAGTTCGACACGCGGGGGAGGCAATCTCTTCAAATTATTTTAAATGTCGCGCGCTTCATGTAAAAGGAGGGGCATATTCGTCTTTCTGCCTCTAATTTCGGTTTAATCGGAAACCGAGAACCGAACCGGTTAAACCGAAAACCGATCTAAATTAATTTCAATTCCGATCAGTTTACCTTCTAATTTCGGTTCGGATTGGAATCTCTGGTAATCGGGTCGGTCCGGTTCGGGTTAATCGGACCGGACCGAATTCCCAGGGCTAGTTCAAATCCACCTTATTCATTTGATTTATAAGAGTTTTGTTTTCAAGTCATTGCCAGTTCATTATTAATCAACTTTTTTTCCCTATTATCACTATGACCGAATAAACCAGAAATATGAATAAGTTTGCAAATCGCGAACTATCAGCCGTTGGATCAAGATCGGAAATGTGGACGGTGGATAATATATTCTTGAGTTTGGTTTCTGATATTAGGAAAGTCCATAAATAAAGTTGTTGAAGAAGAAAGGTTAAAGGCCCGAAGAGGAAGAATAAGAAGAAGAAGAAAGTGCAATCTTTGGTAGTTGAGTCCAATTACTTACTTAGCAGGGTTTTAGAGATTACTTCTGATAGAGAAGAGAAGCAATGAGTGACGCGTTTTGTTCGGATTGAAAAAAAGCAGAATAGTTTAGGGAGATAACTCACAACTTCACGAGCACATCTTACCCTCTTCGCCACCATACTGTGAGGTGCAACCATGTAATAGTGGTTGGCCAACGTCCATAGCTATTGCAAATTGGCCTTTCATAATAACCATTGGGTTATTTCCGTCTATTGTTAAAATTAAACGAATTATAAGGGTTCGGTTGGCGCATTTAATCTGTTGGAACAACTTTTATATGTTTCATAGACTTATATTTGAATGAAAATTGGGTATTTAATTATATCATGAATAATCAACAAAAGACATCATCTCTTCTCTCTCTAAATTTTTGCTCTCGCTTCTCTCCTCCTTGAATCACCACCGTTAACTTGTCTCAAGCTTACACCCGCCGCGGGTGCGCTCTCACAGGCACGGCGGTGGTGTGTCTTTTGTTGTAAGGTCTCGACCCTCTGCTTTCTCAGGGAGGCCGGTTCCTTCACTCTCTCTCGTTTCGTTATCTCTGAATCGGTCGTGCTTTAGGAGTTTTGATCCTCTCGTTTAGCCTTTTGGTCTGAGCCTTGCTTCCCTAGCTGTTTATCCGGATATATTGGTTTCTCTGTTTGTTTCGAAGAGTCAAGGTGGTGGTTTAATCAAAGTATTGAGGAACTGAGGTCGTCCATGGCGGCTCCATCTTTTTTCTCCTGATTTCATCTGTCCAGAGTTCACGAACTTAAGCCTTTCTCATCGTTCTATGGATTCAGAGAACTTATGCTCCGGCTTTCGCGTCATCTCGATTAAGTATCACCGCGCCCACCGGCCACTCCCATGTTCGCCAAGCCACTTGCGGCGGCGGTGGTAAAGTTTTTAGGGTTCTCTAGTTATGCCGCGCCCACCGGCCACTCCCATGTTCGCCAAGCCACTTGCGGCGGCGGTGGTAAAGTTTTTAGGGTTCTCTAGTTATGTTTTGTGCCCTATAGGATTTTTCTCATTTTTTCTTCTGTTATTTTCTCTTTGTTGGGCTTCGGCCCGTCTTTCTTTGTTTCTTGGGCTGAGTCCGTTCTGTTTGTGTGTTTATATATATGGCCTTTATCGCGTAAAAAAAAATTATATCCATTAAAAGAAATAGGTATCAAAAAAAAACTTTCTAATTTGTATTTAGGAAAGCCTCACATAACATATGTGATAGTTTTCTCTCAAGTTAAAGGGCTATAAAAAGAGAGTCCCTTTCATTACTAAAAAACACACTTTTTCTATCTCACAAGGAATTCTTTGTTGCAACACTCTTCCATTTTTGGTTTTCTCTTGTTCGGAAACCATAAGTCCTAAGTATAACGTAGTAATTGTGTTCGCAGATTCCATTTTTGAGTGGATCATAAACGGTCTCAACCAGTTCTATCTTAGGACTCAAAAAGTGCTAAATTTGTTTGACTGTGGACCTTTTATTGAGTTAAGGAAGGTTAAAACCCGGACTCCGGTTATTTAATTTTAAGTTTTTTATTTATGCTATTGTTTTAGATGTTATTCTTTTATTTTAATTTTTGTAAGTTCTGCTTGTTATTATCACCTCGATTATTTCGGTCCTACAAGTTTGACTCAACAAATCCGCGGTAGCAAATAGCTATAGTTGGATTGAGGATAGTATTTTATGTAGGACTAAAATAATCGGATTTGAGAATAACAAGCAGAACTTACAAATATTAAAATAAAAGAACAACATCTAAAATAATAACAAATAAAATTAAATAACCAGAGTCGGGTTTTGACCTCTCCTTAAAACTCAAATAAAAACCTTCCTCTTTGATACTAGCTCGAAAGATATATGAAAATTAAAGAGTAGCCTTTTTCTCTATGGATTGACCTTGTTCTCTGCTACAAGGACACAATTGTGCACTTACAGTTCAACGATTAGGTTAAACTCTCGAGAAATCGCTCTCTTGGGTGACTTGGTATTTGCTAAACAACCTATCCTGGCCTTCATAAGACACAAATAGGACATTCTATCTCATGATTCTCCATCTTTGTTAATATTAATGCTTTCTTGTCGGATTGATATGTTAGCTCCGTGTTAAAGCCAAACCTATAGCGCTGAAAGCTCATACTTCGTTTGAGCCTAGTATACATAATTGATCTCTATCAATTTTCGAGTAGCATCCAGTGGCGGATGTCATTGTTCAAGGTGGGGGCATATGACCCCACTCCTTTTATTTATTTTTTCAATTTTCTTTATATATTTTTATTATAATGTGAGTTTTGTTTAAGATTTTTTCATTATTTTCCCAGTATTTTTTGAAAAAATTTCTTTTGCCCCAACTAAATTTTATTTCTAGATCCAACCCTGATAGCATCCATGCGTAGAGGTATTGGGCTTGATAGAGGTTGTGAACTTGCTAGTAATTTGATGGACAATTCTCTAAATGCGATTCACCGAGTACATTCGAGACTAGAGGAATCGGTAGATGGGGTTTGGAAGGGTTGTAAACATATCAAACTTACACATTAATGCTTCTCTAATCACAGACTGAGAACGAAAATTTAGGTAGCACGGCCTAGGAGTTGTAGTCAATCTCAAAGACCGAGAACAAAAGTTTAGGTTAGGAAGATAACCTTCATTATAGTCCTAAATTGTTAGTTTAATCATGAATCAACGTGATTGATTAACCTTCATTATAGTCCGAAATAGTTACTTTAATCATGAATCAATGTGTTGCTGCGAATTTCTCTTCGGTCATATCACTTTTATCTTATAATATTTTTATTGTTTAGTTAGTTTATCATTTAGTTTTAGTTATTGTATCTTTAAATCCAAAAAAAAAAAAAAGATTTATCTTACCTTCTTTCTATTTCATACAAATTTTTTTTTATCTTACCTTCTTTCTATTTCATACAAATTTTTAAAGTGAAATTTTGGTATCTGTGGATTCAATACTAAAGTACTACTGCAAAGCAATCATACACTTGCATTTTAGTAATTGAATTTGCATTTTAATAACTGAGTTAAAACAAGAATACACCTGACACTCTACATAATGCCAATTGATCTTGAATTGTAAGTTAATATATTTTAACAATTTGTTTTGTTTCATTGGAAAAAAGATCAAGTATGTTTTTGTTCAAGTAATGATTCCTAACTTTTTGATTAGTTAAAGTAAGAAAATGTAGTTTCCAAATTATGTAGTTGTTATTTAGTGCATAGTTTAGCTGCAATTTAGTATGTAATTTCTAACTATTTACCGACCATATATGTTGATTCATTTGGTCGCGATTTTGTCGGAATATGTTAGTCGTTTTTTGTCGATAAATACCGACCAAATAGCAACCATTCTTGGATTTCCAACCGTGTATAACCAACCATTGGTTTTGGTCGCTATTTAGTCGGTATACACCAATATCGATTAAATTCCAACCAAAACCGCTGTGGATAAATCAACATTTTCTAGTAGTGTATTGCATGTAACAAGAATCACATTATAGGGATGGTCTGAACACAATTTTAACATATAATACAACCAAAGTAGCATCATAAAATGAATAGCCGATCGGTGTCTAAGCCATGGATGTCTTTGCTTCTGAATAAAGTTGGTCAACAATGCCCTAAGTAACCCCCCAAAAAAAAAAGTCCATAATCAGCATATGAGTAAGGACAAATCTATGAATATAGTTAGGGAGGAACTAGGTATGTAAAAATTTATATAGCCATGAAATAATTAAATAACCAAATTATATAGCCCACAAAAGTTTAGAATATAATCACATAAAGCAATGTATTTATATACTATACGTGAATACAGTTACGAACTAGCCTAGCCTATGTAATAATATATAGCCATGAATTAATTATGAAAGCAATGAGTAGAGAAAGAATCAGTCACCTTGTAATGTTGGAGGAGCTGTGGCCTTTTCAACTTGAAAGTTGGGGTTATAAGATCTCGTTCAATATCAAATGGGTTTGGTTCCAAATGAATAGCTTTTAACATTTCAAATCCTTTAAGCTACAAAATATTTTTTTTTAAAAACAATATTTATAATTTGTTCTTAATTGATTCATATACGTTAGAGAATCAAAAGTGTAACTTACTTGGTACTGCTTTGCGGTAGAGTTGAGCTCATCCAAGAAATATTTTTGAGCTTTGAGATTTTGACAGAGAGATTCAAAATCATTGGGAAATTGGTTATTGAGTGTAGCCCAATCTTCAATAGCCTTTTTATCAGGTACAACCACGCCTATCAAAAATGACTCGAAGCTGTTTCCATAGATCCATATCTGTCAGAATTATTAATAGAGATTATTAGCCAAAATACAGTAATTAATTACTGACAAAAGAAAAAGAAAAAAAAAGAATATAGATGTGGTAAGTACAACATACTTGAGCAATGAGGGAACACCTTGAGTAAGTGTTTTCTAGGTTTTCTACAGCAACATATTCACCTTGAGACAACTTGAAGA
>CM071718.1:26330700-26352603 GCA_036630335.1 Physaria fendleri | reverse complement strand
GTTTAGGGCACAGGTCTGTTATGTAGGACGTAGTTTTCCCCATTGCCCATTGTGCAGGCCGTAATAGACCGTTTTCCCTATGAATAATTAAACTGATTAATCAGTTAGTGACCTAGCGCTGAATCTGACCAGTGACCCATATGTGGAAGTGGAATATTCCAAAAAGCAAAAGGATCTCATACTTCAAAAGAAAATACCTTATTAACAATGCCCAACAATTCTGTAGTTTTTTTTTACCATTAAGAAAATATAAGTTTTTGGACAAGTGATTCAATTGGCAAGATCGTTATGAAAGATTGTGTGAGTTGGCTTTTAAGATTAGTTTACCAATAATTTGTCTAATGCGGGTAGTATTGGCCTAAGTTAGTCTTATCGGTTTATCTTGGGATTTGGTCTTACCGGTTTATATTTTAGTGGAACCGTATGATTTTTCCATATAAGTGGTTTTTGTATTGGTCCTTTTGACAACTCGATTTTTTTTTTTCTGGTCGGCACAACTCGATTTTCTAATTGACGGTGAAAAAAATGAACGCGTTCCACATAAAACCATTAATTGTTCCTTTTTTATTTGGTCGACATATAAAGTTCCATTATAGTCGCAAATTCTGAGTTGCTAAGGTACCAGAGAAGTGCACGATAGAATCTCCACCGATCTCACTGCATTCTCCAATTTCCTGTAATTCCTTATTCATTTCTTATCCGAAACCTTAAAGGGATACATAGCTTTCGCAGCTGTTGCTGTGTTCCCGTTTTTGAAACATTCGCTACGGCGAAGATATGCGTCAGTTAGGCTCAACTGTGTGGAGTTTCCGGTGAATTCGATTTCATAAATGATTCTACCATCTCCTTCTTGTTCCAGTTTTGATTTCTCCCTCGGTTTGTGTCCGTGCTCCAATGGGCACAGACTGATTTTGTTTTGGGATGGATTCACTAGGAGTAGGGTTCCTCGACGAAAGTTTAGAGTTCAGGCAGTTAATCCGAATCCGAATTCGAGGTATGTTTCCTGCGGAATTCGCAGGGATTCGAAGAACGTAGAATTAGCGAATTCAGCGAGACGGGCTGCAAGAAGTCTTGTGGTTACACGGTTTTCAAATGAATTTGAGGATGAAGAACAATCTTCATCTTCACAAAATTCTGTAATTCAGGGTGAACAAAACAATTTCACTAATTTTAGAGAAGATCCGATTGTGGATAAGCTAAGAACTCAACTAGGTGTAATCCATCCAATCCCAGCGCCATCAGTTAGTCGTGGTGCCATTGGTCTATTCGCGTTCTTTTTCTTTGTTGGTGTTATTTGTGACAAGCTATGGGCGTGGAGAAAGAGGCGGAAACAAATGAGCGGTAACGGAGGAGCAGGGCCATGGCCACAGGTTCCACGCAGCTACTCGCTGCCTCTTGAGAAGGATTTGCAAAGGAAAGAATCAGTGGAGTGGGTGAACATGGTTGTTGTGAAGCTCTGGAAAGTTTATAGAGGTGGGATTGAGAATTGGCTTGTTGGATTGTTGCAGCCTGTTATTGATGACTTGAAGAAGCCAGATTATGTGCAGAGAGTTGAAATAAAGCAATTCTCTCTTGGGGATGAGCCTTTGTCTGTTCGAAATGTAGAGAGGAGGACATCTCGCCGTGTCAATGACTTGCAGTAAGTTTATACCTTGGTGCTATTGCCTACATTATCTGCGCTCTTATATTTTAGGTTACTAGTGCATCTTGTTGGGGGATCAGATGGTGGGATTGTTCTTACCTGGTTTTCAGTTATTGTTTTGTCAACCACTGGAGCTTCAGTTGAGCTTTATTTGACATTTTTTTTCTGATTCAAGAATATAGCAAGTTATGATAGTAGTGACATTTTTGGGCATGAATCCTGCGGATGCAATACACCACCATTCACTGCATTTTGAAATGTTTTCCCTGTTGGTTCATTTGGAGCTTGAGTGGTCCAAACTGCCTGTTCATGGCTTTGTTGAAGGTTACTTGATAAGCTCATTTTTCTTCTTATAGGTACCAGATTGGTCTTCGGTATACTGGTGGGGCTCGGATGTTGTTAATGCTCTCTTTAAAATTTGGTATCATCCCAGTAGTTGTGCCAGTAGGTATTCGGGATTTTGACATTGACGGTGAGCTCTGGGTTAAATTAAGATTGATCCCCTCAGCACCATGGGTTGGAGCTGCATCATGGGCTTTTGTATCTCTTCCAAAGATCAAATTTGAGTTGGCACCATTCCGATTGTTTAATCTAATGGGTATGAGTTAATCGTGATGTCTTCTACTTTCACATAATCTCATTTATGTCCCATCTGTTATTTTGGTCTTCTGAAAAATAATTACACAATCATTTATCTGGTGAACTGTTAAGTTGTGGACAATCTATAATGTGGAAAGGTTATACTGTTACCTATCGCTGAACAATATGGAAAATAAATCTCCTCTAATTTTAGAATGATGTTTACTAGCAATTGCTCATACAATTTTCTCTTTTTTTGCATGAATGCTTATGATGACAACATCAGGAATTCCTGTTCTATCAATGTAAGTCCTACTCCAACTGTTTTTATGCATCTTAGTTTGCTGAACATTACTGTTCTTTTCAAGCAATGCTTCAATACTTCTTTGGTTAAGTGTTCTGTACTTGAAAAGTTGTTTTATGTTCAAATGAGGTATTCAGTTGTAGGAAGGAGTTTCGTAACTTCTTTAGCTATATGTTTTTTTTGTGTGTGTGTGTGTGTGAATTTTGAGAGCATATACTTTAAGTTGCAATATTATATAACTCTCATGAGATAGTGGTATTTCTTTTAGCTTTTTTTTTTTTTTTTTTTTTTTTTNTCAGGTTCTTGACCAAACTGCTGACAGAAGATCTGCCTCGATTATTTGTCCGCCCAAAAAAAATTGTCTTGGATTTCCAGAAAGGAAAAGCTGTTGGGCCTGTTTCAGAAGACTTAAAATCTGGCGAAATACAGGAAGGGACCAAGGATTTTGTTGGGGAACTGTCTGTTACTCTTGTAAATGCCCAGAAACTTCCGTACATGTTTTCTGGTAAGCTACACTCACTCAACAGCTTTCTTCTTCTTCAGTGCATTGTTCTCTAGTAACCTGTGTTGTTTTATTGCCTTTATATGCCCTTAAGTTCATTTGAATTCATTCAGCAATAAGAACTAGTTGTACTAATGCTTATCGCATATATGGAATTCTTCATCACTTTACATGTTCCTTCGTTCAGCACATTTTGTTTGATGATGTGTAACAGGTAGAACGGATCCTTATGTTATTTTAAGAATAGGTGATCAAGTTATCCGCAGTAAGAAGAACAGTCAAACGACTGTGATTGGGGCTCCTGGTCAGCCAATCTGGAATCAGGTGAAATTGCTTAATATATCTCAATTGCTTATTCATAATCTGGTGGTAAATTAGTATTTGTTTAAAAACTATTTTTTACAAAATATTTCTGTTTCATATATATTATCAGGACTTCCAATTCCTTGTTTCAAATCCTAAAGATCAAGTATTACAAATTGAAGTCAATGACTGTCTTGGATTCGCTGATATGGCTATTGGTGTCGGAGAGGTAATAATCTTTCTTGGTATCTTAACAGAAATTATTTCTTAATATGATGACCGTCTATGTCAGTGTCAAGCTATTTCATGTTTGCTATTCATAATACAAGAACCCAGTTCATCCCTGTTATTTTCTGCACACTATATCAACTAGAGGGTTTGAATTGAGAAGATGAGACTGAGCGCTACTGCTCTAGCACCAATGCTGATAAGATAGGAGCCTGCTTTAGTTTTTGGTCAATCAGCTTGCTTTTATTTTATGATGTCGAAAACTGTCTGATTGAATAAGTAAGACCGACAGTAGGTAAACAGTTAGTTACCTTAATGACAATATGCCTTTGCTGTATTAGTAGTACCTGGAATTACACAAGCATATCAGACCTGTTTTGGAAAGTTTGCGTCTCATTGGCACACATCCTTTCGATCATTGATATCCGAAATGGCATTTTTATTCACTTAGCTATTCTTGGCACAATTCCAATCGCAGCTTCTATGCAATTAATTAACACGTTTCTGCAAAAAAATATGACAACACATAATTATTTATTGATACTGTAGTTTTAGTACTCAGCCTCTGCGCTGATAACTTTGTCACTATCAAATGATTGGTTGCTTATAGTGATGAATATTAAATTTGCTGTCTTTTTTTTTTTTGATCAAAAAATTTGCTGTCTATGTCACCTTATTACTTGATTATACATCCAGGTCGATCTCGAATCACTGCCAGATACGGTTCCTACAGACAGAATTGTTAGTTTGCGAGGCGGTTGGAGTTTGTTTGGAAAGGGATCTGCTGGAGAGATACTACTACGGCTTACATACAAAGCATATGTGGAGGATGAAGAAGATGATAAACGCAGCACAAAAGCCGTTTATGCATCCGATGATGAAACGTCTGATGTGGAAGAACCTAGCTCATTCGTACAGAATGACAAGATTCCTTCCGATGATATTGGTCAAGAGTCATTTATGAACGTGCTGTCTGCATTGATTTTGAGCGAGGAATTTCAAGGCATAGTTTCATCAGAAGCTGGGAGTGTTAATCTTGATGATACTGAATCAAGCGTGACACCAGGTCCTTCAAAGGCTGGGACGGACTCAAAGTCTCCACCAAAAGATCCTGGCAGTGGGAACATATCAGATTTGGAAGTGAAAAATGTGAATCCTGATGGAGGTTCTATTGACGATAGAGGTATATATTAAGGCTTTGTCTTATGATGATATTCTTTCTATGGTTGCTAGGTCTAAAACTATCAAGCTTTATAATTTCAGGATTAGCATTATTGTGGTTCGGTGTAATCACTTCTGTACTGGCGCTCGTTGCTATCAACATGGGGGGCTCAAGTTTCTTCAACCCATAACACGGTGCTATATGAATGGCTAGCGATTTAATTTGCCAAAGTAAGTTTGTGAACGCATAAATGTAAACTTTGTAAGTTCTGCCTATGGTTGAAAATCTCAGTTGACTTTACTTGAATAGATATATAGGATCTCTGCTTATAGTTGAGAACCAGCCTTGCAATTTTTTATGGAAACACTACCGATATTGGCTGGATTTTTACTGTGTTTTGGAATTATATATATAATGATACTAAAAGAGTTGTCAGTTAGATAAAACTATGTAAGTTGAAAATGATGAACCAAAATATCTCTAACCTAGACGACACTGAGAACCTGGCATTACAGTTAACAGTAGAAACTTAAAAACCAATTTAGTGTTCTGTAAAGAGTGTAGGATCTGGGCACTGGTTTGGTGTCTTCTATTTAAATGTAACATAGTCCTGTTCTGCTGTTTGCATTTATTACTGTCACATTGTTGATGGACTGACCAAAGCCTCTTATTTTATGGCAGGTTGGTCAATTCTATGTTCTCGGCCTTAGAGATGGCTTATTACTAGGTCACAGTTTTGTGTTTACATTCTAATGCTATTGTATGCATGTAGAAAAGAGGCGCTTATTGGCGGCACAAAGTTTTAGGGTCCCATTTCACACAATCTCTTACATGTACATGCAAAATTTTACTTTCTCTTGAAATAAAAAGTTTTTTTTTCCTAGCAAGGATTTACACGTTGCGCGAAGACACTTTGTATTAGCAGTCACCAACTTGTATAGGATTGATAAAAGTGTTCTTTTTTGGTTCCTTCTTATAGTTTTGTCCCTATTGTTTTTATACATAAACTGTAATATTCTGCCATGGATATGCTTATTTGGTGGAGAAACAAAAATGAAGATGAGCAGAGTCTAAACAAGGTACACACTTTTATCATCTCTCTGTTTTTGTTTGAAATATTGCAGTTCCATACACACTATTAGTTATGATTGCTTTCACGTTTGGCTTTAGCATTTAAAGTATTTTACTTGTCTCTGCCAGGAACTAAAAGAAAGCCAAAGGGGCAAGAAGTCTACGATGTCTGGTCCCTCTATGAATATTATAGTTGAAGTAACATGTTTGCATTAAAAGTGTGGAGTAGGGTAACACCAAATGATCTGTTTTTGCAATATAATTGATTGTCATTGCTTAAGTCATGGGTATATATATATATATATTATATAATATTTGGGAAAAAATATTAGTTTTGTAGATATTTACAATGTAATGCCATTAAAAAAAAGAATAAATTATTATTTAATTTTTATTTGATTTGAGTTATCTAATAAATATAAATAAAATAATAAATTATTATTTAATTTTTATTTGATTTGAGTTATCTAAAAATAGCAATCATACCAAATTTTACCATCATGAACGTGATTTATAATAATCTAAATAAAATACATCATTTTAAATTATTTCACTATCAAATTTTACCATCATGAACGTGATTTATAATAATCTAAATAAAATACATCATTTTAAATTATTTCACTATTATTTTGGCACAATTTTATCACAAAAATATTAACCAAAAAATATATTATAATATTTTAGAAATATGTTATATCAAACATTACATGTATATGCTAATAGGAAAAAAAAATTATCAAAAAATCCACGTTATTTATAATTTTAATTTCTTACTTGAAACCATGTCGAAATGTTCATCTCCATAGTCCATATAAATATAGATACTACTCCATCTTAAAAATGAAGATTTAAATATATATATGCAAAACATAAATACATAATTATATTGATAAAATTGATTAAAATTGATTAAAACTTTTGAGTATTAACAGATATTCACAAATATCAAATTTGAATTTGATTTTTAGATAAAAAAAATGTATATGATTTTAACAGAATTTTGAGTATTAACAGATATTTAGAAATATCAGATTTGAATTTGAATTTTTAGATCAAAAAAATGTATATAGTTTTATAAGAATTTAACAAAAATAAACAAACTTTGCTCATATATCTTATATAGATGTAAATTTTTCTGCATTAGTCTTTTTAGTATTTAATAGAATGTTAAAATACATTTTTAATATATTATCTAATGTTTTAGTATCAAATTTCAAACAAAAAAAGAGCATATTTTAAATAATATTTGAGAAGTACCTTTTTGATGTTCAAAGTCTATATAAATTACTTATTTAATAAATATTTTAAGAATGATTTAGGTTTGAAAATTTGAATATAAGAGAAAATATGAATAATTTTAAGTATCTATATACGGGTATCGAATTCAATTGTTCATGTATATGAGAAAGTGTAGTTTTCCTATTTAAACCATAAATACATAATTATATTGATAAAATTATTTAAAATTTTGAGTATTAACAGGTATTGACAAATATAAGATTTGAATAAGATTTGAATATGATTTTTCAGATAAAAAGATGTATATGGTTTTATAAGAATTTAACAAAAAGAACCAAACTGATGCTTATATATCTTATTTAGATGTAAAATTTAATTTAACAAAAAGAACCAAACTGATGCTTATATATCTTATTTAGATGTAAATTTTTTTTTGCGTTATTCTTTTTATTATTTAATAAAATGTTCAAATATATTTTAAATATATTATCTAATGTTTTTAATATCAAATTTCAAACAAAGATATAGTATATTTTAAATAATATTTGAGAAGTACACATTAAGTATTTTAAGAAAATTTGGGTTTGAAAACTTGAATATAAGAGAAAATGTGAATAAATTTAAATATACACGGGTATCAGATTCAATTGATGAGAAAATATAATTTTCCTATTTATAAATTTGCTATTTATAAAACATAAATACATAATTATATTGATAAAATTGATTAAATTTTTGAGTATTAAAAGGTATTCACAAGTATGAGATTTGAATTTGATTTTTCAGATCAAAAAAATGTATATGGTTTTATAAGAATTTAACAAAAAGAACCAAACTTATGCTCATATATCTTATTTAGATGTAACTTTTTTTTTGCATTAGTTTTTTTATTATTTAATAAAATGTTAAAATATATTTTTAAATATATTATCTAATGGTTTTAGTATCAAATTTCAAACAGAAAATAGTATATTATAAATAATATCTGAAAAGTACACTTTTAATGATAAATATCTATATAAATTACTTATTTAATAAGTATTTTAAGAATGATTTGGGTTTGAAAATTTGAATATAAGAGAAAATGTGAATAAGTTTAAGTATACACGGATATCATATTCAATTGTTCAAATATATGATGTAATTTTTCTATTTATAAAATTTTCTGAGGTTTGTGTTTTATACAAATTATATAAAAGATAAACATAATTTTATGTTGATAAAATTGATCGGTATTTTTTTTTTTTGGGTGATTTCGGGTACACACGGATATTGGATTCGATTATTTAGGTATAAACAAAAAATATTGTTCATGTATTGATGTAAATTGGTTGGAGTCTGATTTTTTTTTGGACCAGATATAGATCTATTATCGGGTATAAAATATTTGTCTCCTCAACCCAAAAAAATATATATTTATCTCCTATTTACATTAATTAGTTTAATATTTAAATAAAATATTTATGAATATTAAAATAATTATTTTTGATGGTTTGAAGAGTTGAAGCTAACTAACAATAAAATAGCTGGTAAATCATTTTTTAGAGATTCTTATAATTTATAATTTTTGTACATTTAAACTAATTTGAATATCTAATATATTATATACTTATAATTGTATTTTAAATATTTTTGTGTATCCATATGTATATAGTTCAGATTTAGATTTGGTTAACGGGTATAAGAGAAAGTGTTATGTTGATATAGTTATATAAATTGTTTTGGATTTGTTACATTTGGTCTGGTTTTGAATTACATATCGGGTATCGAACATCTTATTCAAATCTATCAAAAATATTTAATTTTGAATTTTAATATAATAATTTTAAAAAATAATTGACCCGTGTTTAACACGGATAATAATCTAGTATAAATTATTTAACAATATTTTAATTTATTTATAAAAGTTAGTAAAAATCTTTGTAGGTAATTAGTTTATAAATCGTTTTATTAACAAAAGTTTTTTTGTTATTAAAATAAATCTATATATATTTAACTGAAATATGATAAATGTTTAATAATGACAGAAAAAAATATATCGATTATAATATATAGATATATGTTAATAAATTATATCCGACCATCTTATAAAATTTTGCTTATTCATCTGTAATACTCTTGATATATAAGTTACTTTTTGATATCCATCTTATAAAATTTTGCTTATTCATCTGTAATACTCTTGATATATAAGTTACTTTTTGATATATAAGTTATTTTTTGAATAAGTATGATATCATGTTTTGATTTGATAAATTCAGGTATAAAATGTTATGGATATTTTGGGATACATGGGTATTAGCTTCTATTATTTAGTTATAGAAGAAAAAAATAATATCCATTTATTGATATTACGGATCTTAATATTATATTTTGGATGGTTTCACATCAAATATCAGGTATTATATATATTGATCATTCCTACTCATAATATTCATTTTATTATTGTAAATAATAAATTATCTAAAGTTTATAATTTTAAATATTTTTTTAATAATAAAATAAATTTTAAATCCGTATTTGACACAGGTAATAATCTAGTATATATGTTAATTTGTTAAACACCAGTACTACATGCAATTAATGTATAAGTTAATTGACGGTAAGAGGAGGATTGGATCTGAACTTATTTATAACATGCAATCAAACAAAAAGGAAGGGCAGGGAAAAAAATCAAATCTGAACCAAAATTTGTAAATATCTAAATGTTGGTAAATTTTTAATGGTTAAAAACCAATAATTGAATACGTATTCGAAAATCTTCAAAATATGATTATATAACTAAAAGATATTATTTATGTTTATTTTCAAATAGATAATCATATTTTAATCTAAAACCATATGAAGAATATACAATTATAAATTTAAGTATATTACTTTGTATGTGTAATTGAAGTAATTTTTTTTTTTCTAATAATTTGGATACATTTGATAAATATTGATATTTTCAAATATTTTGCTTGATTTGAGTATTTTTCTTTTCTTTTCTTTAAGCTAATACTTTCAGATAATGTGACTACATTCGCATATAAAGTAAGTAATCACAACCGAATTTGTTTAGAGACAATATGTTTTTGGATCCAAAATTCAACCACTCACGTTAAATTAAAACAGAAGAGAATCAAACCAAATCAAAAATATAATTATAAAATTTCTATTCTCCAATTATTTAATAACCAAAGAAAGGAGGTCCACCATAGCAAAAACAATATAAAATATAAACGGGATCGTGGATATGCGTTAATTAAAGGGCATTTTTTTTCTATCTCTCTTTCAAAGAATAGTTATAAAAAGGTTTTGACAGAATAAATAATTAAAAAATTGATTTAATAATTGAGAAAATAATAGAGATTACACACAAAAAATGAAGAAGAAAAACTCACGTGAAGGAGTTGAGATCACGTCAGCCACATGTGAAGAATAACGTTTTTTTTTTTGTTTTTGTTTTTTTCTTTCCATCTCAAACAGCTCTCTTCTTCGGTTTCTCCGTTCCCTAATTTTTGTTTAATAATTGGTTAATATTCTCTCTATTTTCACCAATTTTTCATTTTTTTTTTTGTTTTTTTTTTCACTTCTTCACTCTTTCTTTATTCCAACAATATAAAAACTAATTTCAATATTTTCAAGATTTAAGTGTTTAGTCATTACCTATGCACTACATATTTCAAAAATCACAATTGATGTCATCTCTATTAAATCTTTGTAAATAATAATGCTACGAATTTTAAAATAAATACTTTAGGGGTTTATTTGCATTGGATCAAATAGTAATTCTCTTGTTTTGAATATATTTACATAAACAAAGTTGGTATTACAGTATTACTTTTTTTTTTTTTTTTTTTTGTGTAAAGGAAGTGGTAGTGTCCATGATTGGCTTTGCACTTGATGCAAATACCAATTTCTAATTAACGACATTTCAATAATTTGACCCCAAAAAAAAAACATTATTGTTTTTATACATTTTTGTAAAAAAGGTACAAAAAAATGAAAGTGAAGCAGTTGAGATTTGGCTTGAATCACGTTTTATTATAAAGACAAATCCTCTCTCACTATTTGGACACATCTCATCCTCTCTCTCCCTTTGGATTCTTCAGGTACTCTCTCTCTCTCTCTCTCTCTTTCTCTCTCACTCGCTGATTTATTTTGCTGTCATTAGATCTCTTGAACTTGGTCCATAGTAGTACAGTTATAGATTTGTACTCCTTTTGAGCCACCTTGATTCATTTACAGTGAACTCACAAGTTTGGTTGACTTTGAGCATGACTTTTATCTTACATTTTGACATTTTTGTGGATTTATAGCACATTTCTTGAACCTAGTTTGTACTGTGATGGATTTGAAACTCTCATATGGTTGATTGATTTGAAGTATTCTTTCGTGTACTTACAACATTATTTTGATGATGTAGTGACGAGAGGAGTCTCAAAGTGTGGGCAAAATGTCAGATCTTCAGACACCATTGGTAAGGGCAAAGAGAAAGAAGACATGGGTTGATTACTTTGTCAAGTTCAGATGGATCATAGTCATCTTCATCGTCCTTCCCTTCTCATTCACATTCTATTTCCTCATCTACCTCGGAGATATGTGGTCAGAATCCAAGTCATATCAGAGACGTCAGAAAGAACATGATGAGAATGTCAAGAAAGTCATCAAAAGGCTTAAGGAAAGAGACGCTAACAAGGACGGGCTAGTCTGCACTGCTCGTAAGCCTTGGATTGCTGTGGGAATGAGGAACGTTGACTACAAGAGAGCTCGGCATTTTGAGGTTGATTTAGGCGAGTTTCGTAACATTCTTGAGATCAATAAGGAGAAGATGATTGCTAGAGTGGAGCCTCTTGTTAACATGGGACAGATTTCTCGTGCTACTGTCCCAATGAACCTGTCTCTCGCTGTTGTTGCTGAGCTTGATGACCTTACCGTTGGTGGACTCATTAATGGATATGGTATTGAAGGAAGCTCTCATCTCTATGGTTTGTTTGCGGATACTGTTGAGGCGTATGAGATTGTTATAGCTGGTGGAGAACTTGTCCGTGCTACGAGGGATAATGAATACTCTGATCTGTTCTATGCAATCCCGTGGTCGCAAGGAACACTAGGACTCCTTGTTGCTGCGGAGATCAGGCTTATACCGATCAAGGAGTATATGAGACTCACTTACATACCTGTCAAGGGAGATCTTCAAGCCTTAGCTCAAGGTTACATTGACTCATTTGCGCCCAAAGATGGTGACAAGGCTAAGATCCCGGATTTTGTGGAAGGCATGGTTTACAACTCAACAGAAGGTGTGATGATGGTTGGGACATACGCTTCTAAAGAAGAGGCGAAGAAGAAAGGGAACAAAATCAACAATGTAGGATGGTGGTTCAAGCCATGGTTCTACCAACACGCGCAGACCGCACTGAAAAAGGGACAGTTTGTTGAGTACATCCCAACCCGAGAATACTACCATAGGCACACAAGGTGTTTGTACTGGGAAGGGAAGCTTATTCTTCCCTTTGGTGATCAGTTCTGGTTTAGGTACCTCTTTGGTTGGTTGATGCCTCCAAAGGTCTCTCTTCTTAAGGCTACTCAAGGTGAAGCTATCAGGAACTATTACCATGATATGCATGTTATTCAGGACATGCTTGTTCCTCTTTACAAAGTTGGTGATGCACTCGAATGGGTCCACCGCGAAATGGAGGTAAAACAAGAAAGCTCTTATACATCATTTTGATCATCTTCTAGTTAAAGATCTCTTTTTCATCTTCCTTCCTATTGATTTGGTGTTCCTTTCAGGTGTACCCTATCTGGCTTTGCCCACACAAACTTTACAAGCAGCCAATCAAAGGCCAGATCTATCCAGAACCAGGCTTCGAGTACGAAAACAGACAAGGAGACACAGAAGATGCTCAGATGTACACCGATGTTGGAGTCTACTACGCACCTGGCCCAGTCCTAAGAGGTGAAGAGTATGATGGATCTGAAGCTGTGCGTAAGATGGAGAAATGGCTGATCGAGAACCACGGATTCCAGCCTCAGTACGCAGTCTCTGAGCTCGACGAGAAGAGTTTCTGGACAATGTTCAATGGTGAGTTATATGAGGCGTGCCGCAAGAAGTATAGAGCTGTTGGAACGTTCATGAGTGTTTATTACAAATCCAAGAAAGGAAGAAAGACTGAGAAAGAAGTAAGAGAAGCCGAACAAGCTCATCTTGAAACAGCTTATGCTGAGGCAGATTAAGTAATCAACCTTGTTTGATGAAATGTGTTTGGATCATTGTTGTTTGATTCCTATTTTCAGTTTAGTGTCTTCAAGACTATGTTGTTGTTTGTTTGCTTGCTTCTTGTTGTTGTAGTTTGACTTGTTATGTTTTGAGTGTATTTTAGAGTTTTTAACTTTTGGATTTGCTTATGAAACTTTTTGATTTAAATCAAGCTTTCAGTTTGTACCAAAAAAAAAAAAAATCAAGCTTTCAGTTTGTACCATCTTAGATCATGGCCATATAACACAAACTAAACACTTGAACTAAGATTCTCATAAGCTTTCAAAAGAAGATAAGTAAATTTATCACTCTGGAAAAAAAAAAAAAAAAAAAAAAAAAAAACATTTTAAAAATTGTTACACTTAACCAACATTTCTATGGGTTTTATAATCAACTTTGAAAATTTCTCCTTTTCTTTCCTAAAACAAAAGTAAAAGAAACACGTTTCAAGAGATGTAAGAAAATTGTAACAGCTTCTAAGGCCAAGCAAAGTCAATGTTGCTGTTATCAACTTCCCATACTCCAAGACTGATTTCATCAAACAACTGATCATAACTCCAGCTTGAGTATCCCAAGAAAAACCAGTAGTCACTTGGATTTAGATCTCTAGTTTTCAACTCTTGGATTCGACGGGCTACAGACTCATGATCTAGAAAATACACGCCTGGTGAGATTTCTCGGTGATTATGGTTTGGTGAAGAGTCTCGCTCTCGGGTTAGAGCTAAAAGTGGTATTCCCGGATCCACTACGGGACCTCCGAAATATAGAGGAGTCTCTTTCAAGAGCTCGGCTGTTTCGCCAAGGTCAGGGAATGATTTCCACCTTAACTGCTTGTTGAAGATTAGTCCAAGGAAACCAAATTCAGGTCCTGCTTTTATGATCAGAATCTTTGATTTGGCAAACGGTTGGGAGGTAGCTAGCTTTTCTGTAGCGACCAGGATTGTACCGGTTTTAACTTCGGGAGCGGTTGCAAGTGAGTGCGTTGGAGGCGATTGGGAAGTGACCTGGTCATGATTTACCTCTCTTTCAGCGGACTCTCTGTTCCTTAAAACGACCTCAACAAGTTTATCACCATCAGTCACTTTGTTGCTTACAGCAGATGAAGATTGATCGAACTTGTCTGAGTTTCTTCTTCCTTTTCCAGACAGAGTAGGAAGGATTCCTGCTAAAGAAAGATTTATAACTTGCTTTGTTTAGACTCCAAACATATATATTAAAAAACCAAAATCATTCCTTAGAGCATAACCAGGCAATTTCCACAACCAGCTAAGCCTGAGAGAAACCAAATTACTACGAAAAACCTGAGTCACAAGTCGTAAAGCATACTTCAGAAACATGTTCCTTCAAACTTTTTTTTTTCAGAAGTTCAGGCAGTAAGTCATGGAGCCTTTAGAGATAACATTTATCATAGATGTGTAAACAAGTGAAAATACAAGGATTCAGATGTTCACTTACTGAAAAATTCACGAGAATTATTTGCATGGCGAGATAGAAACTCTATTATGTAAGTAACAGACGTCTCCCCTTTATATGGAATGACTTTGTTTCGCTCCGCTGGAAATAGTACCAGAGAAGGATACACTTCTGTCTGCAACATTACAGATTCATAAAGCGAGTAAGAGCTGGATTCAGAAATGATAGTACCGTACGTACAATCATAAGCTCTAAACATTTAACAGTGGATTTACAAAAAGAATTGTTTGCAGTTGTGTTCTGATAAATGCAATAGCAAGACTGTGATGTGCAAATACAATCATAGATAATACAAAGCAGACTAGAATCAGTCAAGCTATCATGAAAAATACCTGATTTAATGATTTTAGAATCAAGCTGCAGTCATTCAACGTGCAGTCCATTAAGTAGATTAGGGGAGATTTTAGTTTTTTGCCATTAATTGGTGTCTCTGCTTCAGAACAGAAAAAACAATAAAAATAAGAGACTGAAGAAAATTTGAGACCATGTCCATTTTACTTTCCATATTACAATACACTCGGATAGAAAGATAGGAGTAAAACTAGTCAACCAATATTAGCTGGCAATCAAGATCCATTTACCTGATTTGAGAAGCCTTTGATTGTTCGTGGATCCTTCTTGTATTTTCGCTTCATATTCTTTTAGCGATCGGTATATTTCACGGACAACTAGCTCCATCCTCTGACAAAACCCACACCAATTATTGCTAAAAATGACCAAAACGTCCTGGCACAGAGGGCAGGGAGCCTTTTCTGCACTGGATTGGTTCCATGCATGAACCATGTGGGAGAATGTATTGACTGTGACACGGGGAATGGCATCGACCTCGTGAAAATCCAGATTAACAAAAGGTGGAACTGTAGCTTTTCGAGGCATTTGAATGGTAGATTCAGACTGTGTATATGGTGATAGACTTCCATTGAGATATCCATGGAGAAATTCATTCAGTGATGAATAGCTGAATGCTAATTCATCTTGAAGGACATAGTGCTGTTGTAAAGCTGGATCAATTATTACTGCTGATGGAATCTTAACATCACCAGTTAGAGCTCTAAGTAACGCATAATTTGCATCAGAGAAGAAAAATGAACCCGTGAAACTAAGCACTGGGTCCTCCTTCGATTCCGAGTGCGATGATGCGTTGATATCTCCCCTAACATTGTCAGTTAAATAAACCTCAGTCTTATCGGTGTCTGTCATTACTAATTGTTCACTCCTGTTTGTAGAAATTTGCTCTTCATCACTGGGGCTGGAAGATTCAGTTTCAAAGGATTTCATTTCATCGTTTTCTTCAGAACTCATACTGACTCGGTTCTGCACATCTCCTTCTTTTGGTGGAAGAGAAGTTTCACTATGACCTTCTACCAAGGATGAAGTATCTTGTCCAGAGATAACTTCTGCTTGTGACGGTAATGCATCCATCACTTTAATGTTCAGATCGTCAGATAATAGACGGAAACCAACATCCTTAGCAATTACGCTCAATTTACTTGCTTTTCTTCTGTGAACAAGATTTGCCAGAATATCCTGCAAGGAACTACCTTCCATTCCGGGTGCTCTAGTATCTAGGGCTACATGTTTATCCCCATCCAAAATCATAAACGAGACCTTATTTTCTAACTTAATAGTCTTGAATGTTTGGACACTTTTGAGAAGTGACACGGACTTTGATTCTTGATCAGCCTGGCTAACAGTGTTCTCATACTTAATATTATCCTTCCAGTTTTCTATGTCAGAAGATTTATGCTGAGCAGCTACCTCTCTGAAATTATCAAGTGCTTGCACACTCCTCCTCCTATCCTCCAAAGACCCACTTGATCTATCCACAAAGAGAATAACCGAAGGTTTATTTGCAGGGAAAAATGACTCATGGTCCTGCCAGTTGTCATCCAGCTACAAGAGAAGAACAAAGAAGATTGATGTATGTAAGGCAAGATAAACAATTTCAAATGGAGATAACTATTACTAAACCAATAAAACAAACAGAAATGCACCTACAATTTCACATTGTATTGACTCAGAAGACATAGAGATCTGCTGTTATACAAATGCTGTCACTGGATTACTACAAGATCATTTTAACAAAGAACTCACTGTGTAGGTTTTGCGGGCTACGCAAGTTCACTGCATAGAAAACAAGATAAAAGCCCCAATTCTGACAGATAAAATAACTAACTGAAACATACCAAAGATTTTACCAAGACTATATCTAGATACATATATGGAGACAAAATCTCTAGTCAAATATGCCACATCATGGTTTTGCAGTAATATCTCACTGAAATGAAGTACTCTAAGTTTCATGAAATTTCAGTTACAGAGACCAGATTCTATTAAATAAACGATACAGCAAGTACAAGATCCCACTTAACAAATTACACACTCATTTAGCTGCAGTTATTTTTTAGGAAAGAACAGGTAGAGAATTTAACGATATGCAAATATGCAAAATCAACTAAACCTAAAGAAATAATGAGACCATACCTCAGTGACTATGGGATTTTCCATCTGTAAGAATTTCAGAATGTTATCACCGGCCTTAAGAATCTTTGAGCAATGTGGACATCCTGCCAGCTGAACGGCCGCTGCCCACGAATCAGATTCTCCAATATTAAACAATGAAGCCAATGATTTTTCTGTGATCAGACCAAATTTTTGCCTTTCAGGAGGAAGCGAAAACTCTTTTGTGGTGGCAATCAATTTGGAGAGGAATGAACTAAATTGCTTGAACTGTTCATGGTTACATGTCTGTCCAAAATTCGGATTCACCCTGCTATTTTCCTGCAAAGCAGCAGTATCATTGACATAGCTAAAATCCTCAAGCCAAGGAACTCTACCAAATCCACTTTGGAGGCCACACATATTTGTCCATACTGCATAGTCTGTTTCCAGGGTGCAAATAAAATTAACATCATGGAAGCAATGCACCTACTATAACATATCAATATCATCTAGACACAAAAGTGAGAATCTACCAGCCACCTTCTGCTTATTTTTTCCGCTGAGCTTTAGCACTTGATCCTTTTCCACCTTTTTGGAGAAGTTTCCTGCTTATGATCAGAATGTCTATGGATTAGCCAAGCTTTCCAAATTTTGATAAACAAAACCAAAAAAAGCGACTATGCTATTATAGTGACCTGCTGGCCATTACATGACATCTTGTAGAAGGTTGTAAGAAAACTACATCCGATATCGGTAGAGTGCCATTTTGTTTTGATGAGAATAAAAATCAACTATAGATTCTTAGGCTTTTCATACCATGAATGCAAAGGAGACAGTAACTCTGTGGTAAATTTTGTAGGTCACAGAAATGAAAGGAAGTATAATTTCTCGGATTTGATATGTTAGATAAGAAGATTTCTTCTCTAAACTATTAAGATATAATAATAAATAGATTTTACTCAACCTACCGCAGTACTAGCCTAATCTATGAGGAGATCAAGAAACAAACATTATGATAATGAACAAAAATAATCTCTAAAAAGGTCAGGATTATCCCTTTTCATGTAAAGGTCAGACAAAAGAAGATCAACTCACCCTGCCAAAGGTTATCTTCAGTAACATTTTTCTTCAGCTCAGAAAGCAGTGTAGCAGTCCATCCGCAAAATTCAAACAGAACTAAAGACTTGTCAGATGATTCAACGAAATCTTTCAAACTCTTTGGAGACTTCAAATGTTTGAGAGGGAGTTCTTGGGGAGTAGATGTCAGATAAGGATGAATAGAAGACACTATATTTGAGGCACGGAGTTTCCCCAGATAGTTGTAAGGCACACTATTGTGATAGTACAAAATTGTTAATCCATTGGCAGCACCAATGGCTTGTGCTAGCACTTTTTCTGAGTTACTGTATACAATCATTAACTTCAACAAGCCAAACTCCTCTCGACTCTGAACCAACCGAGTAATTTCATTCTTAAGAGATCTGGATTCACCACACCCTATGAATCAGCAATCAACCGATCAGAAAACAAATAATACAGTGAAAACATCTCCTCAAAAGCAATCAAAAACCCAGCAAGTGGCAAATTCAGCCTAATCCTAAGTACAGCTACACGTAAACTATGAGCATAAGTTCACGAGGCAGATAGAAAGATAAGGTGAGAGATAGAGATAGAGAATACATGGAGTGGTGACAAGGAGGAGGACGTGAGGGTGGATATGGATCTGTGAAGAAAAGTTTTGCTCCGTGAGTATCTCCCATTCGCCATGGCCGTTTGACGAAGAAATAAAGAATACGAAGATTAGGAAGAGAAGGAGGAGGAGGATCGGCGTTTTCATCGGAAAAACGCTCGCTCTCTTCGGCGTTCCGATCCCAAATTCTCACTTCTGATTGGTTCGGTTTATCTGGTCAAATTATTGAGAAGATCGCATTTCACCGGTTCTGTGGATGAAGGTTTATTGCTCCTGCCACGTATAAATTTAAATTAGCAACATTTTCTTACAGATTTTTATTAAATTTTATTTTTAAAACATGTATGATGTATGTAACCCGTTATTATTGGGCTTGGAAAAAAGCCCAAATTATAATTGAGCCCATAGGAAAAGTAACGGTAACATTGAGAAGGTAAAAAATGAAACAAAACCTACCTAGAAGAGACCGTCTTTGTCAGTCTTTTGTCTCTCACATGTCGTGAATCTCAATGGTAAAAGAACCATTTCACGTGTTGTGGCGTTAATTTGCATAAACATGTTTTTTTTTTTGTTTATAAATTAATAATATGTTAAATTGTAGCAATTATAATCAATTGTAACCACTTGAAGAATTCTGAAAGCATCACAAAAAAGAGTTCAGAACTGATTTTAGATTTTGGAAGTTCAAAAACCAGCATGGAGAAAGTAAACGTGCCAATTCACGAGCATACTTTGATACGTTTTACTGGATTCGCTTTAAAAATATGTGGAGGTTACAGATGCAATGAGTTGGGATGTGAATCTGTGTTTCATAAAGAATGTGCTGAGTCTTTACCAGAGATCAACCACTCTTCTCATCCCGACCATTCTCTCAAGCTGATGATTCTGTGGGCCTTGTTTGTTCATGGGCCTATTGTCTTAGCTATTCTTTAGCTTGGTTGTGATGGGTTCTGTGTGGGCCTTGTTTGTTCATGGGCCTATTGTCTTAGCTATTCTTTAGCTTGGTTGTGATGGGTTCTGGGCCATTGTTAATTAAAAGCCCAAACCTGAGTCTAATTATTTAAGAACAGAGTCGTAAGAGTTTGTTAGAGTCTTGAGCTGAGAGGGGTCTTTGTAATCGGCGATTGTTTCGTCTTTGTTCCACATCGGAGGTTCATTCCGGTGAGATAGTGAAGGATTGAGAGTCGGCGAACTCTCCCCAGACGTAGTAACCACATCGGTTACGAACTGGGTAACAAATCTCTTTGTTCTTCTTAGTTTCTTCTGCAACAAGAAAGTAGAACAAGCACAAGATTCAATTGAGTAATCACAATCAATAACCAACAAAGTGGTATCAGAGCACGGTAAAGAAGATTACTTACCTGGATCGTGCATTGGAAAAGTGAAAGATCAGCTCAATTTGAAGAAGATCCTGAAGATCGGAGTGATCGTCTTCAAGGTTCGAATCGGTACCTGCGTAAAAGATCAGTCATATCTTGGGGTATCAACAATGTCAGAAGAGGACTCATCAAGGGAGATGAGAGCAGACATTGAAAGGTTTAATGGTGTAGGGGATTACACCTTGTGGAAAGCAAGAATGCTTGCTCATCTTGGATATGCAGGTCTCAAGGAGATCATCTACGATGAGGATCTGCTCAAGGAAGAATCAAAGATTGACCTTGAAGCAGGAGATACAGAAGGCAAAGAAAAGCCACCAGTTCGTGAAAAAGATCCTGTAAAACTAGCCAAGAATGAAAAAGCAGTGAATCTCATATTCATAAATGTGGGAAACAGAGTACTACGCAAGATCATAAATTGTCAAACAGCAGCTGCAATGTGGAAATTGATGGACAAACTGTATCTTGAAACATCATTACCTAACAGGATTCATCTCTGTATCTTGAAACATCATTACCTAACAGGATTCATCTACAACTCAAATATTTTTCATTTAAGATTTTAGATTCTAAAAGCATTGATGAGAATATTGATGACTATCTAAAATTGGTTGCAGATTTGGGAAATATTGGAGTAGAGATCACAGATGAAATGCAGGCAGTCCTACTTCTAAATGCATTGTCAAGCAGATATGATCAACTCAAAGATACTCTCAAGTATGGCAGAAAGATTCTCAGTCTTGGAGAAGTCATAGCTGCAGCTCAGTCAAAGGAAAGGGAGCTAATTGAGAAGAGTAAAGCAAAGGCAGCAGCTGAAGGTCTAGTTGTTCAACAAAGGGGACGAAGTGACAAGAGAGGGAAGTCCAAGAATTCTGGAAGGTCAAAGTCCAGAGGAAAGTCCAGAGGAAGGAACAATAGAGATTCAAAAGGATGTTTCATTTGCGGAAAGGATGGACACTGGAAGAGAGAATGTCCAGAAAGGAAGAACAAAAATCACAATGGGAATTCATCAAATTCTGCAAATCTGGCTCAAACAGATGATGAACCATTGGTGTTAGCAGTCAGCAATGAAAATTCCAGAGATGAATGGGTATTAGATTCTGGCTGTACTTTTCACATAACTCCAAGCAAAGATATTCTGTTTGATTTGAGGAAGTAGAAGGAGGAAGAGTGCTTATGGGAAACAATACATAAAGTGAAGTAAAGGGTAAAGGAAAGATCAAGATTATCACAGATGAAGGGAAAACTGTGATACTTTCTTGACGTACGGTACATGCCGACTATGGGAAGAAACCTAATATCCTACGGGATGTTGGAACAGTCTGGATGTCATTACACAGGAAAAGACTTCACAATAAGTTTCTACAGAGACAATAAAAAGGTGATCTCTGGAAAGTACAAGAATGGCCTCTATTTTCTAGAAGGAAAGGTTGTAAAACCAGAAGCAAATGCTGTAATTGGGAAACAAGATATGACTGCAAGGTGGCACTCAAGGCTTGGACACATGAGCATCCATGGTATGAAAGCTCTTGTGAAAGCTGGAATTCTAGCAGAAAAGGAAATCACAGATTTAAGCTTTTGTGAGAATTGCGTTTTGGGAAAATCTCATAAGCAGAGTTTTAAGAAGGGAATACATAGTTCTAAAGGG
>CM071718.1:26308125-26323330 GCA_036630335.1 Physaria fendleri | reverse complement strand
GTTATAAGGAGCTAACGGAATAGTCTTCGAGATTATCGGTTCTGCGAGTGCAAGACGAAAAAGCTTTGGAAGTGTGAAAAAGTTTTTGAGATATACAGATTTGAGAGTTTGTTAGATTGTAGATCGGATCGAATCTCTAAAATCTGTAGTTTCTGTTTTTCGTTTGTACTGAGCAAATAAATCTGTAGTTTCTGTTTTTCGTTTGTACTGAGCAAATTTTCTTTAGATTCTGTAGAACAAAGATTGTGTATTGCGTTTTCAGATCTTGTGTTCTTTCTTCTGAAGAGAAATTTTTACTTTGTGTTCATCTTCGTCACATTCTTAGATCATTGGCTTTTTCACACATACGCCCTAGAAGTAGATAAGCATTAGAAACTTCGAGATATAGGAATATTCGGTAGAGCCCGGCAAAATAATCTTCGATCAAGTGGCTGCAGTGGTTCGAAATCCAAATCAAGGAACTTTGGACAAGAAAAAGATTCTGCCATTTCCTTCTCTGATTTTCATGGTTCTATCTTTTCAGAAGGAAATTAAACTCTCAGCTTCGGAAAGTCTTGTTCCAGGTCCAAAGTCTTACAAGGTTGACTCTAGAAACAGGGTCAATTCAACTAAAGTTGGCTCAACTCGCACAACTGGAGAATATGCCTTTGGGAAGTCAAAGATAAGAGATCTTCTTTATATTGCAAAACTTACAAAGAGTGTAGCAGATCGCATCGCAAGTAAGTGTTTGTTTGTGTGATTTCTTAACATTTGATCTCCAGAGGTTAAGTGCTTTTTAATATCTACATATTTTCAATATTTCTATCTCCTTTGTTAGTATTTTGAAACAATTTGACATTCAATTCAGGGGGAGAATATCCAGATGATGAAGAGGATGAAGATGTTCTGGTTGATGAGTAATATATGTCTTGCTTGTTTGCTGTTTCGTGCTGCTGTTTCGAGTTGTTTCTGGTGCTTAATCGTTGCTGTTGCGAGTTCAAGTTGTTTCTGGTGCTTATGGGTTGCTGTTTCTGTTGAAGTCATTTAAATAATCAAGTCTTTTGTTGAGGGGGAGTTTGGAGTCTAGTCTAAGAAATCTTTGTTAGTTTGTTATGTTTTTAAAGTTTGTCTCTATTAATCAAAACATTTGTGTAATCCTCTCAAAGTTTGTCTCGGTGATCTGTTATCTAAAACAGCTTTGTGATCTTTAATTGGTTCAATATTTTGCTTAATATGTGCTTGTGATTGTTCGAATATGTTTGTGTTGTTGTTATGTTTGTCTTTCCACCTGTATCTTGCATTTGTTTGTATCATCTTTGGCAGGTGAATTGGATTGTAAAATTGTGCTCAAAAAGGGGGAGATTGTGGTGACAGAAATATTGCAAGCAAGCAATGATGACGTGGCAGCTTATCCAGGTGTCATCATGTGAGTGGACGATTTTGTTTTGATGATGAGCTGTTATAACTAGCAAACGGTGTGATCTTCGGGATCATCGTTTCCAGGAGAGTGAGATGATCAAAGCTTTTCGAGAGTGAGAAAGCTTATGAGAGATTTATAGATTTGAGAGTTTGATTGAATGTTGTGTAAATCGAATCTCAAGATAAAGCTTATGAGAGATTTATAGATTTGAGAGTTTGATTGAATGTTGTGTAAATCGAATCTCAAGATATTTTGTTTCTTGTTTCTTTTGTGTTTAGCAAATTTTCTTTAGATATTGTAGAACAAATATTTTTTCCGTTAATTCAGATCTTGTGTTCATTCTTCTTAAGAGAAATTTTTTATTCGTGTTCATCTTCGTCACATTCTTTGGTCATTGGCTATTTCAATTGGTATCAGAGCAAGGTCTGAACCAATCCGTTGTTTGAAAATTCAGATCTTGTGTTCATTCTTCTTAAGAGAAATTTTTTATTCGTGTTCATCTTCGTCACATTCTTTGGTCATTGGCTATTTCAATTGGTATCAGAGCAAGGTCTGAACCAATCCGTTGTTTGAAAAAAATAGGTGAAGATCCTGCATCGCCAATGGAGTCTAAAGAGTTGGTGTCGATCCAGAAAGTTCCTGTTCTGGAAAAAGGGAGCTATGGATTGTGGAAAATGAAGATGGATGGTGTCGATCCAGAAAGTTCCTGTTCTGGAAAAAGGGAGCTATGGATTGTGGAAAATGAAGATGGAACAAGTGATAAAGGTAATCGGTGAAGATGCTTGGGCAGCTGTTGAGGAAGGTTGGTCTCCACCAACGATCAAAGGTAAGGAGGAGAGGAAGGTTGGTCTCCACCAACGATCAAAGGTAAGGAGGATCAGTTAGTTCCAAAACCAAAAAAAGATTAGACTGATATTGAAAAAGATCTATCAAAGTTTAATTCAAGAGCTCTATGCGCAATCTTTAACGCTGTTTCTGAAAATCAATTTATGAGGATTCAATGTTGCAAATCGGCTAAAGATGCTTGGGATAAGTTGCAGAGTGCTTATGAAGGTACGAGTAATGTAAAAACCACTCGGTTGGATATGTTAGCATCAAAATTTGAGAATCTTAAGATGAATGAAACAAAAACAATTAAAAAATTTAGTTCTAAATTGAGTTGTATTGCGAGTGAAGCTGAAGTGTTAGGTAAAAGATACAAAGATAAAAAAGCTTGTTAAAAAGATTCTTAGAAGCTTTAGATCTATCAAAGTTTAATTCAAGAGCTCTATGCGCAATCTTTAACGCTGTTTCTGAAAATCAATTTATGAGGATTCAATGTTGCAAATCGGCTAAAGATGCTTGGGATAAGTTGCAGAGTGCTTATGAAGGTACGAGTAATGTAAAAACCACTCGGTTGGATATGTTAGCATCAAAATTTGAGAATCTTAAGATGAATGAAACAAAAACAATTAAAAAATTTAGTTCTAAATTGAGTTGTATTGCGAGTGAAGCTGAAGTGTTAGGTAAAAGATACAAAGATAAAAAAGCTTGTTAAAAAGATTCTTAGAAGCTTTCCTGCAAGGTTTGAAACTAAGAAAACAGCTATGGGAACTGCTTTGAATACTGATAATATGCCTTTTGAGGTTGCAGTTGGTCATCTGCAGAGTTATGAGTTAGAGATGAAAGATACAGGACATTCAAAGCAAACGACTTTTATTACAGAAGATCGTAAAATGATTCTTCAGATTGAAGAAGATATGGCCTTGATGGCAAAGAGGTTTAAATCTTGGAAGAATGGTGATTCTTCAGATTGAAGAAGATATGGCCTTGATGGCAAAGAGGTTTAAATCTTGGAAGAATGGGGTTAAGAAGCAAAATTATGCTACTCAGTCTGTCAGGGATAAGTCTGAGAAGACTACTAAGAAGGATGAGGCTAGGTGTCATGAATGTAATGGAATTAGACACTTTAAGGCTAACTGTGCTACATCCAAGAAAAAAGAAGAAATCAAATGTGGTGTTTGTAAAGGTTTGGTCACATAAGAAGTGAGTGTACCAACAACAACAAGGAGCCGTTGAAATCTTACATTGGTATCTCTGAAAGTGAGTCTGATAGTGATGATGATTGGTGATATTGGATATGTAGCTTTTCCAGCTATAATTGAAGATTCAGATACTGATACTGAATCTGATGTGGAGGATACTGTCAAAGTAAAAGATCATCAGGAAACCTTTTCTTTTGATCAGCTTTACAAAAATTGCTTGTCTCTTGGAAAAGAGATTACAAAAATTGCTTGTCTCTTGGAAAAGAGAAATTGGAATGGTTAAAGGAGAAACAGGAGTTAATTGAGCAATTTGATTTCTTGTCTGATCAATTATCCAAGGTTGAGAAAGATGGATGCACAGTTGCAGATCTTCAGGGTTTAAACAAGAAGCTGACTGAAGACAATGCCTGTTTGTTGGAACAATTGTCTTTGCTGAACATGAATTAAAAGAAAGTCACAGATCTTTGTGCTCTAAATGAGAGACTAATCAAGGATCTTGCTACAGAACGTGAAAAGGTAAAAGGTTTGGAAAGTGAGATAGCTGAGACGTGAGACGACTAATCAAGGATCTTGCTACAGAACGTGAAAAGGTAAAAGGTTTGGAAAGTGAGATAGCTGAGACGTTGAAAAAAGTTAAAATGCTCAACAATGGAACTACAAATTGGAATAAGATTCTTTTGTTGGGACGTCAATCAAAAATTCCATATGTTTAAGCTATGAGGAATTCTCTCGATCAGAAGAGACAAGGCTTTATAACAAATCTAGGTTCAATAATGTCAGTAATGAGTATGGAGGACAGGGTAAAGGATACTTTCGTCGTATGCTTTATAACAAATCTAGGTTCAATAATGTCAGTAATGAGTATGGAGGACAGGGTAAAGGATACTTTCGTCGTATCAGATGTTTTCACTGTGGTAAACCGGGACATGTACGAAGGTATTGCTATCATTTCAAAGTATTCAAAGGATCATTGATGAAGGTACTTTCTCCTATAACTACGATAGAATGGATCAGATTTGGATACCAAAAGATAGGCTGTATGAGAGGAGTTCATCTCATCTAAAGGAGATTGTAGCTCTTCTTGCTTCAAATGACATCTCTAAAACTAAATGATATTTCGATAGTGGTGCATCAAGACACATGACAGGAAAGCGTGACATCTCTAAAACTAAATGATATTTCGATAGTGGTGCATCAAGACACATGACAGGAAAGCGTGAAGTTCTGTCTAACTATGAGGAGATAGTAGAAAGCAAAGTAACATTCGGAGGAGGTGGTCTCGGTGTCATTAAAGGAAAAGGCTCTCTTAACTCTGATAATCTTCCCCAACTTGACAATGTTTTCTATGTCCAAGGATTAAGGGCAAATCTCATAAGTGTGAGTCAGCTCTGTGATGAGGGATTCACAGTATCCTTCTCTGGTGACAAATGTAAATGCACACATGAGTCAAAGAAAATTGTTCTATGTGGAACACGAGCTGATAACAACTGTTTTATGTGGGAACAAGAGAGTTCTGATGTGTGTTTGAAGGCAGAGAGAGATGAGTCAATCCTATGGCATCAAAAATTGGGACACATGAATGTCAAAAGCATGTCAAAATTGTCTCGGAAGGAAGTAGTAAGAGGTCTACCAGTAATGGATAATCTCAAAAATTTTGTCTGTAGAGCTTGTAAACAAGGGAAACAAGTTAGAGTTCATCACAAAAGGACTCCTGAGATTCAGAGTCAAGAAATTGCTGAACTAATACATATGGACTTGATGGGACCTATGCAGACTGAAAGTATTGCTGGAAAGCGATATGTTTTTTTTTGGTTGATGATTTCTCAAGATACACCTGGGTAAGGTTTCTTAGAGAAAAATCAGAAACTTTAGAGAAAAATCAGAAACTTTGGACAATTTTAGGATTCTGGCCCTTCAGCTAAACAATCAAACTAGAGGCATAAAGCAGATACGAAGTGATCATGGTGGTGAATTTCAAAACAGTTTATTTCAGATTTTCTGTGAACAACAAGGGATAACACATCAGTTCTCAGCTCCAAGAATACCTCGAAAGTATTGCTGGAAAACGATATGTTTTTGTTTTGGTGGATGATTTCTCAAGATACACTTGGGTAAGGTTTCTTAGAGAAAAATCAGAAACTTTGGACAGTTTCAGGATTCTGGCTCTGTAGTTAAACAATCAAACTAGAGGGATAAAGCAGATACAGAGTGATCATGGTGGTGAATTTCAGAACAGTTTGTTTCAGATTTTCTGTGAACAACAGGGGATAACACATCAATTCTCAGCTCCAAGAACACCTCAACAGAATGGAATTGTTGAGAAAAAGAATAAGACTCTTCAAGAGATGGCTAGAACTATGATACATGCTAGTCAAATATCTACAAGATTTTGGGCTGGCTCCAAGAACACCTCAACAGAATGGAATTGTTGAGAAAAAGAATAAGACTCTTCAAGAGATGGCTAGAACTATGATACATGCTAGTCAAATATCTACAAGATTTTGGGCTGAGGCCATAAATACCGCTTGCTATATTATAAACAGAGTATATTGGCGGAAGGATACAATGAAGACTCCTTATGAAATCAGAAAAGGTAAGAAACCCACACTAACACACTTTCATATTTTTGGTTGCAGGTGTTATATACTAAATGACAAGGATCAACTAGGAAAATTTGATGCTAAAAGTGATGAAGGGTTCTTTCTAGGGTATTCAACAAACAACATTGCCTACAGAGTTTACAACAAAAGAACTCAAGTAATCATTGAATCAGTGAATGTTGTTTTTGACGATGGGAGCATTCCAGTTGCTACTTCCTGGGTAGAAGATGATGAAAGGGCAGATATGGGAAAAGAGGATGAAAAACAACATTGCCTACAGAGTTTACAACAAAAGAACTCAAGTAATCATTGAATCAGTGAATGTTGTTTTTGACGATGGGAGCATTCCAGTTGCTACTTCCTGGGTAGAAGATGATGAAAGGGCAGATATGGGAAAAGAGGATGAATCACTAACAACTAAAACAACAGAGGAGTCTACTCAGCAAGTTCATAGAAATCACTCTCTTGAAGATGTAATTGGAGATTTGAATGAAGGTAGAAAGACACATGGAGTAACTATAAATTTTAAATAAATGGTGCAGTTCGCTTGTTTCGTGTTAATGATAGAACCAACAAATGGTGCAGTTCGCTTGTTTCGTGTTAATGATAGAACCAACTGATCCTTTAGAAGCTCTCAAGGACAATTATTGGATACTTGCAATGCAAGCGGAGCTGGAGGAATTTGAGAGAAACAAGGTGTGGACACTGGTTCCTAGACTAGATGGGGTAAACGTCATAGGTACAAAATGGATTTTTTAAGAATAAAAATGATGAGTATGGAATTATCTGTCAAAACAAGGCAAGACTGGTGGCACAAGGGTATGCTCAGATTGAAGGAATTGATTTTGAAGAGACTTTTGCACCAGTTGCTCGATTGGAATCAATACGGTTTCTTCTCGGTATGGCTTGTTTTATGAAGTTTACTCTACATCAAATGGACGTCAAAAGAGCTTTCCTGAATGGCTTCATTCAGGAAGAAGTTTAATAACCCAAAGGGTTTGAAGACCCTAAAAACTTAGATTATGTGTACAGACTACACAAAGCTCTCTACGGTTTAAAGCAAGCTCCACGTGCCTGGTTTGATAGACTGACAAATTTCCTGATCAAAGAAAATTATCAGCAAGGAAATGTTCACAAAACGCTGTTCATCAAGAAGAGGTCTAATGGTATTCTAATAGTTCAAATCTATGTTGATGATATAGTCTTTGGGGGAACATCAGATTCTTTGGTGGAACAGTTTGTTCAAGTTATGACATCTGAGTTCAAGACTGAGTTATTTTTTAGGACTTCAGATCAAGCAGGATGTTAATGGGATCCATATTTCTCAGTCTACTTATGCAAGAAAGTTAGTTGAAATATTTGGTCTAAAAGATTGTAAATCTGCAAGGACTCCAATGAGCACAACAGTGAAATTGTCAAAAGATTTGGAAGGAGAAAAGGTAGATCAAAAACTTTACAGAAGCATGATCATAAGTTTACTGTATCTGACAGTTAGTCGTCCAGATATAAGTCTCAGCGTTGGTCTAGTTGCAAAATATCAAGCAGATCCAAGAATGTCACACATGACTGCGGTTAAACGCATCATAAATGGTCTAGTTGCAAAATATCAAGCAGATCCAAGAATGTCACACATGACTGCGGTTAAACGCATCATAAAATATGTCAAAGGTACAGTTGATCTTGGTCTGAACTTCACAAAAGATACAAGTGTAAGTCTAGTTGGTTGTTGTGATGCTGACTAGGCTGGATGTATAGATGATAGAAAGAGCACATCAGGGGGTTTTTTTTATCTCGGAAACAATCTCATATCTTGGCACAGTAGGAAGCAGAATTGTGTTTCTTTATCTACAGCAGAGGCAGAATATATTGCCATGGGGAGCTGTTGCTCACAACTTCTTTGGATAAGACAAATGGCTGAGGACTATGATCAACATACAGGAGCTCTTCTGATCAAATGTGACAATAAGAGCGCTATGGATATCTCGAAAAACCCGGTACAACATTCACGCACCAAACATATTGACATTAGGCATCATTTTATAACGGAATTAGTTGAGAATAGGACAGTGAGTCTAGAACATGTGTCATCTGAAAATCAAATAGCTGATATATTCACTAAGCCTCTTGATTTTAACACTTATGTGCATCTAAAGAACTCCTTAGGTGTCAGTCTCTCTTGTTAAGAGTCGACTAGTGATCACTAACTTCATTGTTTTAGAATGGTTAGGTTCATTGCATCTCCTTCATATTTTCTTAGGATAATTCTCTTTAAAATAGGAAAAACTCCTTTGAGTCAAAGTCCTCTTAGGAAAAGAGCTGCTCTGTTTGCCGCCTCTCAGCCAAATCATGTCAAGAATAAAGAAAAAAAAATCCTCTATTCTTTATCAAAAGGCAAAAGGGAGGTTATGGCAAATAGATGTGAAAGCTACCCTTTGAGGATGGTAAGGTGTATGCTAGTAGCTATTGTGCTGGTTCTCAGGTGTTTTTCTTCATTTTTAAATCCTTCTTTTTAAAGGAGTTGTCTTGATCTTTCCTTAAATTTGGTTAGTGATCAGCATAAGGTAGATGATAGGGGCTATCTTTAATCAGTTTGATCTTTCCTTAAATTTGGTTAGTGATCAGCATAAGGTAGATGATAGGGGCTATCTTTAATCAGTCTGTTTGATTAATTCTCTAAACTCATGTTTTAGGCTTATTATCTTTTCTCTTTTTTCCTTTCATTAGTCATTACTTTTAAGTGTTAGTGAGTGTTGTATCGGCAAATGAGATTATGCGCTGTTGTTGGGACATATGATTAAACTTCTCAGTTAGGCTCTATAAATTTTGGTTGGTCTGTCCTCAGCCCTTATTCTCCATTGATTAAAATTAGGGTTGTCTATAAATTTTGGTTGGTCTGTCCTCAGCCCTTATTCTCCATTGATTAAAATTAGGGTTGCTCATCAGTCTCCTCATTACTACTTTTACCCTCTGCTTAGTAATTCACACTTTATCTCATCCGTCAAAGAAAGATGTTGCCTCTCTCAAAGCGAAAAACCAGATCTGAAAGCAGAAAAGAAGAGCTAGCTCAGTCGGTATCAAAGAAGCTTTCAAAGAAATCTGTCCCTAAACCAGTTGTGGAAGCAGTGCCTGAACCAATGGTGGAATCTCTTTCAACGGGCAGGTCATCTTCTTCAAGTGATAAAGAAGTGACATCACTGGAATCATCTGCTCATGCAAGTACTGAAAAGGGGTCGACTGACTCTAACAAAGCTACCGGGTCTGACGATTCATCTGCCTCAGCTCAGAATTCTAGTGAAGAAACTTTGTCCATTTCTCGTGGAGACTCAGAACCAACAGAGGTCACTATCTTGCCTCCTCTTCCTGTTATTGATGTCTCCCTATCTGCTTTTGTAAGGAAGGTTTCGTTTGATTTTACAAGCCGAAAGGAAGCTTGTAGATACTCTCAGAATTTGTTGGAACAAGAGTATCCTGATTATTGGAAACCAGCTGTTGAACCTTACTCGCCTCTTTTTCTTCTGTCTGATGGTGTAGAAAGGTATGAATTTTTTCGTAAGCGTCCTTTTGTCGAAGAAAAGCTGGTTCCAAGTACTTTTGAGAAAAATGAATGTCTGCTAGAGTTAATCAATCAAAATCATCTATTGGAATCTATACAAAGTCTGGAGTCTTACTGCAAAGAAGTGGTTTATGAATTTTATTCTAACTTCAGGTCAGATGAGGAATGTATGTTCAATATCAACTTTGTCTACATTAGAGGAAAAATGTTTGAGTTTTCACCTCGGATGATAAATCATGTTATTGGGTCTCCTCAGTCAGCTTTTCACAACATCTCTGAACTGGAGCTGGATATTAGTAATCATACTCTCATATCTGAATTGACTGCTGAAGAAGAGACGTTATGGGAAGGAGGTTTCAAGTCTGTTAAGCTGATTGATATTCTAAACAAACTTCATGGTGTGATGTGTCTAAACTGGATCCCTTCAACCAATAATTCTCATGTAAACCGTGACAGAGCAAGACTTCTTTATAAGATGAAGAATAATTTGCCTTTCAACTTTGGGAAAATAATCTTTGATCAAGTGGCTGCAGTGGTTCAGAATCCAGATCAAGGAACTTTGGATAAGACAAAGATTCTACCTTTTCCTTCACTGATATACATGGTATTGTCATTTCAGAAGGAAATCAATCTCATTGCTTCAGAAAGTCTGGTTCCAGGTCCCAAGTATTATAAGGTTGATACTAGAAACAGAGTAAATTCTGCAAATGTGGGTTCTTCTCCCTCAACCGGTGGATATATTTTCGGAAAATCAAAGATAAGGGATCTTCGTTATATTGCAAAACTTACAAACAGTGTAGCAGATCGTATATCAAGTAAGTACTTTGGATTTTTATCATTTGGTTTTCAAAAGGATAAGTATCATTTGATTTTTATCATTTTATCAACATTTCTTTCTCCTCTGTTATTTTTTTTGAAACAATTTGACATTAAATTCAGGGGGAGAATATCCAAATGATGATGATGAAGAGATTGAAGATGTTCTGGTTGATGAGTAATTTGTGTTTGCTTGTTTGCTGGTTCGTGTGTTGCTGTTTCAAGTTGTTTTTGGTGCTTAATGGTTGTTGTTTCTATTGGAGTCCGTTAGATAATCAAGTCTGCTTTTGAGGGGGAGTTTGAAGTTCAGTTTAAGGAGTTTTTGTTTAGTCTGTTATGTACTTGAAGTATGTTCTTATGATATGTTGAATCAGAACCTTTGTGTGTTTGTTTCATTTGGAAAACTTTATGTTTGTTCAATGTTTTTTTTTAGTATGGTTGTGTGTGCGTTCTATCTTGTGTGTGTCGCTGTAATTTTTCCTTGCATTTGTATGTATCATCTTTTTGCAGGAGAATTGAATTGACAAATTGTGTTCAAAAAGGGGGAGATTGTTGTGATAGAAATATTGAGGCTTCAAAGAGTTATTGGGAGAACAGAGAATTTCGTTTCAAGTATACAAGCAAGCAATGATGACGTGGCAGCTTATCCATGTGTCATCATTTGAGTGGACGATTCTGTTTTGAGGACGAGCTGTTATAACAAGCTAACGGAGTTATCTTCGAGATTATCGTTTCCAGAAGTGTGAGATGATAAAAGCTTTTCGTGAGTGAGAAAGCTTATGAGAGATGTATAGATTTGAGAGTTTGATTGATTGTTGTGTAAATCGAATCTCAAGATCTGTTGTTTCTTGTTTCGTTTGTGTTTAACAAATTTTCTTTAGTCTTTGTAGAACAAAGATTGTTTTTTGTTGTTTCTTGTTTCGTTTGTGTTTAACAAATTTTCTTTAGTCTTTGTAGAACAAAGATTGTTTTTCATAAATTCAGATCTTGTGTTCTTTCTTCTTAAGAGAAATTTGTTCTTCGTGTTCCTCTTCGTCACATTCTTAGATCATTGGCTATTTCAAGACCGACTTATGAATCCTATATTTAACCCTAAATCTAGGCGCCACGACCTATTATCTATCTCTTATTCTAATTACATGCAAGTTATAGATACACTGATTTTAGATGCAAGTTATTGGTACAAGTAATTAAGGTAAGTTATGGATATAAATAAAGTAGGATTTGAAATACAATAATTAAAGGTTAAGTAATAGAAAACAAGTATGAAGTAGCAAGCCTCATAAATTTGGACAAGTATAGCAAGTACTTGTTTAACCAAATATAAGTACAAATATTTTTTTCAATTACTTGGACAAGTCAAGTTAAGTATCAAATATACCAAAAACAGCAAGTACCCGGCTAGTTTGGATACAATGAAGAAGATTACAAAGGAGCTAACAAAAACAAACAAAAATGATGAATGTGATAAGGCTTCTAAAAGCAAGACCGACTTATGAATCCTATATTTAACCCTAAATCTAGGCGCCACGACCTATTATCTATCTCTTATTCTAATTACATGCAAGTTATAGATACACTGATTTTAGATGCAAGTTATTGGTACAAGTAATTAAGGTAAGTTATGGATATAAATAAAGTAGGATTTGAAATACAATAATTAAAGGTTAAGTAATAGAAAACAAGTATGAAGTAGCAAGCCTCATAAATTTGGACAAGTATAGCAAGTACTTGTTTAACCAAATATAAGTACAAATATTTTTTTCAATTACTTGGACAAGTCAAGTTAAGTATCAAATATACCAAAAACAGCAAGTACCCGGCTAGTTTGGATACAATGAAGAAGATTACAAAGGAGCTAACAAAAACAAACAAAAATGATGAATGTGATAAGGCTTCTAAAAGTAGTGAGAAGATATTAATATCGGAGTATATACGACACAAATTTTTGTGACTCAAGTGCGCAAAAAATTCCAAGACGTCGATAATAAGAGGTAGTCATAAAGAATCTAGATCAATGGCTCACTTTTTTGCTATTTAAATTGGCTGAACAACCTCTTATAGGGATGTAAACCGTCGAACGATTTTTAATCGTTCCCAAATCAATTAGTATTATTGATTTGTTGATTTCTATTTGATTTTTTGGTGAAACAAAATTCAAAATCTTTAAAAAATAATAGATGTTAAAACAAATCTTATTAATAAAATTTCATCAAGACCGACTTATGAATCCTATATTTAACCCTAAATCTAGGCGCCACGACCTATTATCTATCTCTTATTCTAATTACATGCAAGTTATAGATACACTGATTTTAGATGCAAGTTATTGGTACAAGTAATTAAGGTAAGTTATGGATATAAATAAAGTAGGATTTGAAATACAATAATTAAAGGTTAAGTAATAGAAAACAAGTATGAAGTAGCAAGCCTCATAAATTTGGACAAGTATAGCAAGTACTTGTTTAACCAAATATAAGTACAAATATTTTTTTCAATTACTTGGACAAGTCAAGTTAAGTATCAAATATACCAAAAACAGCAAGTACCCGGCTAGTTTGGATACAATGAAGAAGATTACAAAGGAGCTAACAAAAACAAACAAAAATGATGAATGTGATAAGGCTTCTAAAAGTAGTGAGAAGATATTAATATCGGAGTATATACGACACAAATTTTTGTGACTCAAGTGCGCAAAAAATTCCAAGACGTCGATAATAAGAGGTAGTCATAAAGAATCTAGATCAATGGCTCACTTTTTTGCTATTTAAATTGGCTGAACAACCTCTTATAGGGATGTAAACCGTCGAACGATTTTTAATCGTTCCCAAATCAATTAGTATTATTGATTTGTTGATTTCTATTTGATTTTTTGGTGAAACAAAATTCAAAATCTTTAAAAAATAATAGATGTTAAAACAAATCTTATTAATAAAATTTCATAGTTATCATAATCATTATAATTATATTAAAACTACTGAGTCAATAACATATACTTAATTAAGAAAATCATGAGGGATTGGGTTTTGGCTCATATTGATAGGGTCTAGTGCTAAATTTAAACAATTACTATAATCAATAAAAATAATGAATCAATTAGAAGAACTAAGATCTAATATTAAACATAAAAAAAAGGGCAAAAATTGGTTAGGATAAAGATCAACAATGTCACACATTCAAATCAATGTTTTAAACATAAACACCAAATTCAATTTGTTTGGTAACAATAACTTGTAAATATGGTTGCTCCCAACCATATCATCTTATAAACCCAATTATATTCATTGAGATATGTGCAACCATAAATGAATTATATCTACTTCTCCATTCTTTTTCATTTAATGTAGATGAAATATCACTTAATGTGTTATGTCACATATGGAAATATCTGAGGTATTTTTATTTCTCCAAGAAAAAATCCTTTTTTTCTCAATTATTTTTGTTTATAAGCATATAGATAATATGACAAAATGTTATTATTGTTACATTTTTTTTCTCAATTATTTTTGTTTATAAGCATATAGATAATATGACAAAATGTTATTATTGTTACATGACAATGTGCTTAGTTTTGCTGAATTCTGAAGTAAAGAGATCCCAATTTTACGGACATAAGTTCAGTTTGGTAGTTGTTTGTTTTGCTCTCGCGCATTTACTACTTTCACTGTCTGAGTCAATCCTAATAATAAAACGACTATATATCAAAAATAAATGCAGCATCATATAACTAATAAATTAAAATTTTGACAAATTGTTTTTTTTTTTTTTTAAATTGTTTTTTTTTTTTTTTGATTTTCTATATTTTCGTTTAGGTTCATAAGATCCACGTTTTGGTGATATTCTGTAATTTTATGCATAGATAATTCTTATATATCCAGTCCAAAGTTCAATATAATATTTGTTGACCAAAACAAAACAAAGTTCCATATAATATATTATAATCATTTAAAAAACATTTATAATAAGACACTCAAAACATTTGTGTAACTATCCAAGTTGTTGGGTGAGGTTGGCCAAGTGTATGTTTCCACATAGCTTTCATTATCCTTGATATTAGGTTAGTACCTTACTAAGCCTTTAAGGTTATAAATAATGGTTGAGTTTTCAATTTACTCCATTTAATTAACATTGATTAATTTGTTTTCTTTTTGATTCTTTACCATTAGGGTCCTAAATTCAATTCAAATTTCTACTAACTTTCCATGAATTAATCAAAAGAATTGTTCCAACAATTAATCAAAAAATAATTAAACCACAAAAATATAGTGACAAAATTATTTTTATACCCACACCAAATGCTTTTTTTTTTCAATATCATGCATATCTATACGAAGACAAGTTAGGCAGTCGTCTAGAGTATCAAAAATATTTTAGGGCATTTTGGGATATCAATTTTTCTAAGACTTTTTATTTATCATGCATATATCATGCATATCTATACGAAGACAAGTTAGGCAGTCGTCTAGAGTATCAAAAATATTTTAGGGCATTTTGGGATATCAATTTTTCTAAGACTTTTTATTTTTGGTGCATAAATGCTTATTATTAGTTTTAGGTTATGAGAATTTTTATTTTGAAACTTTAAACTTGTTTTGTAGTTTGTAGATTTATTATACAACTTTAAAATTATTNTTCAGATGTTGTTAAATGTTTTCTTTCATATTATTGGAAATATATGAGGATTCCATTAATCTTGGAAGAATTAATCCTGCTTGTGATGATTTATTAGCCTTTTTATAAATCATTAGACCAAATCTTAGTTAATTAGACATTAATCATAAACAGTTAACGCATAACAACCATATTAATACCC
>CM071718.1:26281949-26292627 GCA_036630335.1 Physaria fendleri | reverse complement strand
AGAGTGATTTCGAGTATTTTAGGGAGTTTGATTTGAGAGATTGTAAAAGAAGAATTGATTTACAGATCTAGAAGAATCAAATAAAGAAGAATTTGCTTTTGTTTCGATTTTGTTCTGTTCTTTGATCCATCAGCAATTTCAGTGTCAGCCTAATGACAGAAATGTCGTCTGCAATGGCGGATCCAACCCTTAATCTAGGGGGTGCAAAAATTTAATAAACTTGTGTAAATGCGGGTTCCATAGAAATTAGGTGTTCAAAAACCTTAACTTCACCACTGGTTGCAATGCTTTGTAATTTAAACATTTTTATAGAATTAAGGGTGTGCACTTGCATCCCTATCCTTGCTCCTAAGTCTGCCGATGATGGTCGTATGGATAAACAAATCCAAAAATTGGTAGTCTCAGTCTCTTCGTTGCTGATTTTATGATTTATGAAGTTACTGACTAAGTTTAATGATAAGTTATCATTCAACAGACGAGGAGTTCAAAGATGATCAATAGGTAACCATGGATCCACCCAATATTAGTTGTGCTATCATGCTCTATTATGTATCTCATACCTTTCTGAAGAAGTTCTCGACCTTGGAGTATGGATTTTCAAATGTACAATGTTTTATGACCCTTACGAGGTATAAAAATATTTTCTTTAGAAAAATACCTTCTTTTCATAAAACACACCATTAAATTGTTCTGCTTTAGCGCTAAGTTAAAGTTTTCTAAATCTTTGAAGTCCAATCCACCATTTCCTTTAGGTATTCCTATTCTATTCAACACAAACCAATGTAGACCTTGTTAATCACCATCTTTACCCCACAAATATCTAGCTAAAACACTATTTATCTCTTGGCAAAAATCTTTAGGAAATTTGAACAGGTTCATTGTGTAAATTAGAAGAGCCATAGCCAAGTCACAATATTTCAATAATTCCAACAGGACATCTACAAGGCAGCTATGCTCTCTCAGCGGAGTATGCTCTCTCAGCGGAGCTACCAAGCACCACGGACGGACCGAACAGGAACTGCTCTCTCAGCAGAGCTATTATCCGCCCCGGACCGCACGAAGCTTGGAGAATAAGGAATCGATTCAATAGACTAAAAACATATGTAACTCTAACTCCTTTGTCTTAGTGTAAAAAAAAAGAAAAGAAGAGCCATAGCCATTGACTTTAGGAGAGCAATAGAAGTTCTAACCTTTAGCTTTATCTTTAATTTTCTTTAAAATATACAGTTCCTTCCAAATTTTCATAAAATCCTAAATATTTCCGAAAAATATAATAATTATGTAACAATTTAATTAAATAACTTAAAAAACTAACATAAAATATATTTCCATCAACTAAGTAACATTACATTACAATTAATATTTACAAAATAATATTTTATTATCTAGAATTTCTTAGAATTTAATTATAAATAAAATAATTCTGAAATCAAAAATCTTATTCGGATTAAAAGAAATTTAAGCTGTTGAATATAATAAAATGAATTCGAAACAATACACATGCATGATCATTCTAAGATGAAGTGGACTTTACCAAATTGAAAATTATCCAACTCCATGCTGTGAATTGATTCACATATCTTGTTTCTTTTATTTTTATTATAAATCATAGTAACCACATGTAGTCAATATCTTCGACAACCATCAAATATCTTTCTTTATTTTAGATAAACAATTAACAAAAAATATATATATTTTAGATAAACGATTGCAAACAAAAACGTAAATTGATATGTCTATTGAAACTAAAATTAAATTCATATATATCTATCGGAGAAATTAGCTAGAATACGAAAGTCGGTGAATATAAAATATTAAATGCTCAAATAATAATGGTTAGTTTGGTCTCTCATTTATGAAGTATTATAATGTTGAGCTGTTATCCTATATTCCTACTCCAAATTAGGGATTCGGACTGATATGATACATGTTCGGCATTATTGTCTCTTTTATTTTGGTTGAGATCGTTAATAATTAGGTTAGTTTATCGTTATAAAATCGGTTTGTATGTAATCATTTATAAATAAATAATTAGGCTAAGATTCATTCACATATATAAATTAACGATGTTTCACAAAAATATAAAATAGAACATTAATTACTAAATTAGTGAATTCTAAAAAAAAAATACATTTAACATTTCCAGACATTGAAAACGTTATTAACAACTTAAGATATTGTTTATTTGAAAATAAAAAATATGTTATTTTAAAATATTTTTTATGAGAATTATTGAAAAATAAAGTAATTGACAACTTCAGGTATTAACAGTTTGGTATATTAAAAAAATCGGTAACAATTTACGATATCAGAAAAAAAAAAAACAAAATATACCATTAAAAATTATTAACAATTTTTTATACTAACCATACAATCCAATATACCATTAAAAATTATTAACAATTTTTTATACTAACCATACAATCTCCTACATTATTTGTTCTAGTTGATTTTTCGAAAACTGTTTAACAAAACAAAATTTATAATATAGTTTTGAATAACTAATTCTGGGTATCTCTTATTTTCGTAGAGATTATTAATACAATAAATTTTTGGCTGAAAAAATAATAATTAGTCTAACACAAATATGTAATTTGACATAGAGAGTACATATGTCATAGCTATCATAAGTAAAATACCTAGTTAAAATTTTGATTTGATTTAGAGATTATTATTGTTTTAGAATTAGTTTTATTGGAAAAATAAAATAAAATAAATAATAATAAGAATATGAATAAGATAGGAAAAATTAATAATAATAATAGTGATGTATATTCCTCGTGGACCGTGCGATATCTCTTTACGCGCTATTTCAATGAAACCATCGTCGTCTCTTCTAGAGTGAAGCAAAACTCACTCAGAGGTATCTCTCAGAGTAACAATGGCGGAAAACTCGAGCTGTTTCCTCCATTTCAGCTTTCTTTTACTTTTTCTTTCACCATGTATCGATGGATTAAGGAATCCGGTGAAGAGGACGTTGATGGACGGCAAAGATCTCTCGAGACCTCTAAAGCTTACTTTCAATGGACCTTCTCGAAACTGGACTGACTCCATTCCCATCGGTAATGGCCGTCTCGGAGCTACGATTTGGGGCGGCGTCTCCTCCGAGACTCTCAACATCAATGGTAAAATCGTTTTCTCTCATTTCTCTCCCATTTATTTTGTGTAGTTTCTATTTTAGGGATTTAGTTATTAAACAAATTTTAGGGATTCAATTCAGTGTTCTTGTTTCTGGGATCTGAAGTGTAAAATGTTGTTGTGTGGATTGATTATGATTGATAGAGGATACGATTTGGACTGGAGTACCAGCAGATTACACGAATCCGAATGCACCAGAAGCATTAGCACAAGTTAGGAAGCTTGTTGATGAAAGAAACTATGCTGAAGCTACTACAGAAGCTGTTAAATTATCAGGACATCCTTCTGATGTATGTTTTGGATTCTTTTTATCTAATGTTGCTTTGTGTAAAGACTAATCTTTTGTTGGTGGATTTCTGAAGGTTTATCAGCTAGTGGGAGATTTGAATTTGGAGTTTGACAGTTCACATCGTAAGTACAGTCAAGAGTCTTATCACCGTGAACTTGATTTGGAAACTGCAGTAGCTAAAGTAAGCTACTCGGTTGGGGCTTTGGACTTTTCAAGGGAGTTTTTTGCTTCAAATCCGGATCAAGTGATTGTAGCCAAGATTGAAGGAAGCAAACCGGGATCTTTGTCTTTTAAGGTGTCTTTTGACAGTGAATTGCATCATCATTCAGAGACGAATCCTAAGGGGAATCAGATTCTGATGCAGGGAAGTTGTCGTCCTAAGCGTCTTCCTGTGAACTTAAATAAAAGTATCAATGCGACAAATATACCGTATGATGATCACAAAGGATTGCAATTTGCTGCTATTCTTGAAGTGAGGGTTAGTAATGGTGGCTTAGTTTCGTCCTTAGGTGGCAAGAAACTAAGTGTTCAGAAAGCAGACTGGGCGGTTTTGCTTCTTGCGGCTGCTTCTAATTTTGATGGACCATTTGTTATGCCAGTTGATTCTAAGAAAGACCCTGCAAAAGAATGTGTTAATAGAATCATCTCAATTCAGAAATACTCATACTCTGATCTTTATGCTCGTCATTTGGGTGATTATCAGCAACTTTTCAACAGAGTCTCTTTGCAACTTTCTGGCAGCTCAGGAAGTAAAACACAAGCAGCTTCAACCGCTGAAAGGGTGCGATCATTTAAAACCGAGGAAGACCCTTCATTGGTGGAACTTCTATTCCAATATGGTCGATACCTGCTTATATCTTCTTCAAGACCCGGAACTCAGGTGGCTAACTTGCAGGGTATATGGAACAGAGACATTCAGCCACCATGGGAGTGCGTTCTAGCTTACTCATTTGTTGGAATTTGATAGCTTTGTTGTATCACTAACTCCTTTATTTCTTCTTCTGTGGTATTGCAGTGGTGCCCCTCACCTGAATATTAATCTCCAGATGAACTATTGGCATTCTCTTCCTGGTAATATCCATGAATGCCAGGAACCGTTGTTCGATTATATGTCTGTTTTAGCAATAAATGGCCTCAAGACAGCACAAGTTAGTTTCTATCTTTTAATAATAATAAGAATATGAATAAGATAGGAAAAATTAATAATAATAATAGTGATGTATATTCCTCGTGGACCGTGCGATATCTCTTTACGCGCTATTTCAATGAAACCATCGTCGTCTCTTCTAGAGTGAAGCAAAACTCACTCAGAGGTATCTCTCAGAGTAACAATGGCGGAAAACTCGAGCTGTTTCCTCCATTTCAGCTTTCTTTTACTTTTTCTTTCACCATGTATCGATGGATTAAGGAATCCGGTGAAGAGGACGTTGATGGACGGCAAAGATCTCTCGAGACCTCTAAAGCTTACTTTCAATGGACCTTCTCGAAACTGGACTGACTCCATTCCCATCGGTAATGGCCGTCTCGGAGCTACGATTTGGGGCGGCGTCTCCTCCGAGACTCTCAACATCAATGGTAAAATCGTTTTCTCTCATTTCTCTCCCATTTATTTTGTGTAGTTTCTATTTTAGGGATTTAGTTATTAAACAAATTTTAGGGATTCAATTCAGTGTTCTTGTTTCTGGGATCTGAAGTGTAAAATGTTGTTGTGTGGATTGATTATGATTGATAGAGGATACGATTTGGACTGGAGTACCAGCAGATTACACGAATCCGAATGCACCAGAAGCATTAGCACAAGTTAGGAAGCTTGTTGATGAAAGAAACTATGCTGAAGCTACTACAGAAGCTGTTAAATTATCAGGACATCCTTCTGATGTATGTTTTGGATTCTTTTTATCTAATGTTGCTTTGTGTAAAGACTAATCTTTTGTTGGTGGATTTCTGAAGGTTTATCAGCTAGTGGGAGATTTGAATTTGGAGTTTGACAGTTCACATCGTAAGTACAGTCAAGAGTCTTATCACCGTGAACTTGATTTGGAAACTGCAGTAGCTAAAGTAAGCTACTCGGTTGGGGCTTTGGACTTTTCAAGGGAGTTTTTTGCTTCAAATCCGGATCAAGTGATTGTAGCCAAGATTGAAGGAAGCAAACCGGGATCTTTGTCTTTTAAGGTGTCTTTTGACAGTGAATTGCATCATCATTCAGAGACGAATCCTAAGGGGAATCAGATTCTGATGCAGGGAAGTTGTCGTCCTAAGCGTCTTCCTGTGAACTTAAATAAAAGTATCAATGCGACAAATATACCGTATGATGATCACAAAGGATTGCAATTTGCTGCTATTCTTGAAGTGAGGGTTAGTAATGGTGGCTTAGTTTCGTCCTTAGGTGGCAAGAAACTAAGTGTTCAGAAAGCAGACTGGGCGGTTTTGCTTCTTGCGGCTGCTTCTAATTTTGATGGACCATTTGTTATGCCAGTTGATTCTAAGAAAGACCCTGCAAAAGAATGTGTTAATAGAATCATCTCAATTCAGAAATACTCATACTCTGATCTTTATGCTCGTCATTTGGGTGATTATCAGCAACTTTTCAACAGAGTCTCTTTGCAACTTTCTGGCAGCTCAGGAAGTAAAACACAAGCAGCTTCAACCGCTGAAAGGGTGCGATCATTTAAAACCGAGGAAGACCCTTCATTGGTGGAACTTCTATTCCAATATGGTCGATACCTGCTTATATCTTCTTCAAGACCCGGAACTCAGGTGGCTAACTTGCAGGGTATATGGAACAGAGACATTCAGCCACCATGGGAGTGCGTTCTAGCTTACTCATTTGTTGGAATTTGATAGCTTTGTTGTATCACTAACTCCTTTATTTCTTCTTCTGTGGTATTGCAGTGGTGCCCCTCACCTGAATATTAATCTCCAGATGAACTATTGGCATTCTCTTCCTGGTAATATCCATGAATGCCAGGAACCGTTGTTCGATTATATGTCTGTTTTAGCAATAAATGGCCTCAAGACAGCACAAGTTAGTTTCTATCTTTTTTTTCTATTGAGATCTTTACAAGATTTACATCAATATGTGAAACTTCTTGAATGTATCAAGATCAGTCCCTTCGTTGTTTCATCACCATAGTCATTAGTCTTATAATCATCTTGATGTTCTAAAATAGGTGAACTACGGAGCAAGTGGTTGGGTGGCACATCAAGTATCAGACATATGGGCAAAAACTTCACCGGATAGAGGTGAGGCAGTTTGGGCACTCTGGCCCATGGGTGGATCTTGGCTATGCACTCATGCATGGGAGCATTATACTTACACAATGGACAGGGTAAGGCCCTTGATTTCCTGATTTCATTGCCGTTTCTTTAGCTAGTACTATCTATCAACATTGTTTATGTTGATTCATTTATAGGAATTTCTTCAAAAGAAGGGATATCCATTGTTAGAAGGATGTACATCATTTCTTTTGGACTGGCTGATCAAAGGTAAAGATGGATATCTCCAGACCAACCCATCGACTTCCCCTGAGCATATGTTTACTGCTCCAAATGGCAAACCTGCTAGTGTTAGCTACTCATCCACCATGGACATTGCCATTATAAAGGAAGTCTTTTCTGCTATTGTCTCCGCTTCAGAGGTAAACAAGACCGATTACGCAACTAAAACAAGGAACATTTCAGCTCATCGATACTCAGCTTCTGTTTTCTGGCTTATCAAACAGGTGTTGGGAAAAACAAATGATACTCTTATAGGAAAAGTCATTGTTGCTCAAGCTAACCTTCCACCCACTAAAATATCAAAGGACGGCTCCATTATGGAATGGGCAGAAGAGTTTGAGGACCCCGAGGTACATCATAGACATGTTTCACATCTCTTTGGTCTCTTCCCGGGTCACACAATCACACTTGAGAAGTCTCCTCATAGACATGTTTCACATCTCTTTGGTCTCTTCCCGGGTCACACAATCACACTTGAGAAGTCTCCAGAACTTGCTAAAGCCGTAGCAATAACCCTTAACAAAAGAGGTTTGTTTAATTCTGCAATGTCATTGACGTGGTTGAAAGCGAGCATTGTATAATATTGAACTGATTGATGCAGGTGAGGAAGGACCAGGCTGGTCAACCACTTGGAAAGCTGCCTTATGGGCAAGGCTTCACAATAGCGAGCATGCGTATAGGATGGTTACACATATTTTTGATCTTGTGGATCCATTGAATGAACGAAACTATGAAGGAGGACTATATAGTAACATGTTCACTGCACATCCACCCTTCCAAATCGACGCCAATTTCGGGTAAGCTAAGCAAATCCACTCCAAACAGTTACCTATTAAGTCATCAGTACTGTCATGAACTAGTCTAAACTTAGAAAGGACCCGCAGATTCGCAGCTGCGGTAGCGGAAATGTTAGTGCAGAGCACAATGAAGGATCTGTATTTGCTTCCTGCTTTGCCGGTGAATAAATGGCCTAATGGTAATGTGAAAGGGCTAAGGGCAAGAGGAGGTGTGACGGTTAACATAAGGTGGTTGGAAGGGAACCTTGTGGAGTTTGGTCTTTGGTCGGAACAGAGAGTATCCACTAGAATAGTGTACAGAGGAATCTCTGCGACTACAGAATTGGTGCCAGGGAAATTTTTTACTTTTGACAAAGATTTGAGATGCATTCGGACAGAGAAGTTATAGAAGTGAGTACTAAAGATTTTATCAGAAACATTTGTGGGTGAGGAGATAAATCAAACGAACCGGATATTAAACAAAATAGAATCAAAATGTCTTTTATGATCGATTGGTTTTACTTATTTTAATAATTTGATTATTTTTTTGTTAAATAATTATTCAGGTCAATATTTCTATTGAAATAATTGAATTAAAAGTAATGCAATAATTTGACCAAAAAGGAATGCAATTTTAAAAGTCAATATCCAATAAACATAACTGGTAAAAAGGAGAAAAAAATATTTTTGATTGATTTAATATTAATAAATATATCTTTATAATTGAAAAAAAATAAGAATTAAAGATAAACACTAACATTTGATTTAATCTAACCACACAAAATATTGTTAATAACAATTGTTAAGATAAATACTAATAACTAACTTAATCTAATTATTATAGATAACGACAAACAAAATATTGATAATATATAACTAACTTAATCTAATTATTATAGATAACGACAAACAAAATATTGATAATATTTATAAAAAAATTGTAAATTTTTTATTTACCTAATAAAAAGGTATAAACTAAAAACTGATTTGGTTTAAAGAGAAAAAGAAAACTAAAAACTAAAAAAAATTTTGAAAATATTTATCGTATACTTAAAATTTTAGATTTTTTTTATAGTTCAGGTTGAAAACATAATTTAAAAATTTTAAATGCTAAAGCTTTAATTTAATACAAAACTAAAATGTTCAAAAATATTGTTATCATCTTAAATGTTATTTTGAAATTTATTAATCCAAATTAACATTTTTGAATAAAAAATAATAATTTTGAAACATTATATTTTTATTCTTATTTTTTCTAAATGTAATAACAGATTTTTGTTTCCTTTTATGTATTGGCATGATCAGATTTTTGTTTCCTAAATGGTAAATTTCTAGTCAAATAGAAAATTATTTTTTTTTCTTTCAAAAATATTTCTATCGTCTATTTAAAATTAAAAATCAATAGTTAGATTAATATTAATTAATTTCATGAATTATCTTCTTAACATATGTCAAACCCACGTTAAATACGTTATACTATATAATAAAATAATTGATATATGTAGAAATTTATTGAATTATATTTTTGACAAATGTTAATTCCATGTTATACACATTATACTTCATATAATAAATTTTTTTTTTTATTTGGTCAATAAATTAATTAATATTTTTTCCAGCTAAAAAACTAAATTTCTTTAAACTAATTGATTAGCTTGACGAAAAAGTTATAAATATTCCTTTCGAGATTATTCTTGTGTCAAAAGAAAGAAAATATTCCTCTCTAAATGAATGAAATGCAATGCACCAAAAAAGGAATGCAATTTAACAAATCAATATTCAATGAACACAATTGCCAAAAGAAAGGTAAAAAGTAAATTATATTACAAACTAAAAAAGAAAATTTCCTATAAAAATCTAAAACCAAATCTTTAATTAAAAGAGAAAAAAAACCCAATCAACAACAACTTCTTCGATTTACTTGGGTCAAAACGACGACGTAGCAAAACTGCAACGTTTTTGCATAAAATCCGTGAAAAAGTGAGAGAGATTAGAATCTTTATTCGATTCGTCTTCCTCTCTCTCTCACCGGAAACTTCTGTGTGATCTCACCGGAATATCCCTTTTGGTTTATCCCCTTCTCTTCACTCTCTCCTTTCTTTCGATCTTCTCTTGCTTGATCGCTTCCGTATTCCCAAACGATTATCGATAATTTCCTTTTCCACAATCGATTCTGTTCAGAATTGTGATCGATGGACAAAAGAAAGAAAATATTCCTCTCTAAATGAATGAAATGCAATGCACCAAAAAAGGAATGCAATTTAACAAATCAATATTCAATGAACACAATTGCCAAAAGAAAGGTAAAAAGTAAATTATATTACAAACTAAAAAAGAAAATTTCCTATAAAAATCTAAAACCAAATCTTTAATTAAAAGAGAAAAAAAACCCAATCAACAACAACTTCTTCGATTTACTTGGGTCAAAACGACGACGTAGCAAAACTGCAACGTTTTTGCATAAAATCCGTGAAAAAGTGAGAGAGATTAGAATCTTTATTCGATTCGTCTTCCTCTCTCTCTCACCGGAAACTTCTGTGTGATCTCACCGGAATATCCCTTTTGGTTTATCCCCTTCTCTTCACTCTCTCCTTTCTTTCGATCTTCTCTTGCTTGATCGCTTCCGTATTCCCAAACGATTATCGATAATTTCCTTTTCCACAATCGATTCTGTTCAGAATTGTGATCGATGGATGACCATAGTTGCGGTGAGGAAGAGGATTACTATTACTCTGATCAAGAGTCTTTGAACGGGATTGATAACGATGAGTCCGATTTGCAGCCTGTGTCATCTAAAAGATCAACCACTCAGGTTCGTCGTCTCTTACACTCTCCTCCGTTTGATTCCTTAATGAATGAATCTCGTTGTTATCGGTCTTTTGGTTTGACGATTTGCTTGTTGTTGGTGGTTTTTTTATTCGTTTAGATTAACCGAAAATTTTGAATTTTTTGAATGTGAATTTCGATGGTTTCAATT
>CM071718.1:26245634-26255763 GCA_036630335.1 Physaria fendleri | reverse complement strand
GAAACACAGAGACGTCATCGTCGACGTCAAAAAATATCCTGAGAAAAATAACGCACGTGTACGACCATTACCCCGTGGGAAAGAAGTGTGCCAGCTGGGATTTTCACTGCCACGTAGACATTTTAGAACCATATAAATACAGCTTCTATCCACTTTCTGCATCTCCAGACACAAAAAAAACCAAAATTCAAATATCTCATCCTCTCCACACAAACACAGAGTCGTCGCAAATCCAAAATCAAATTGAAATCAAGACTAAGGTATGTATAATTCAAACAACAAACCCGGAGCTCCGACTTCAACCCGGAACTGGTATCCATATCAGCAGGAGGAAGAACTCTCTGTTATAGTCTCTGCTTTGCAACACGTCATATCAGGAGAGACCAAAACGTCACCGTTTCAAGGATTCTCCAGAGACAGTAGTACAGTGATTAGCGCGGGAATGCCTCGGTCAAATTCCGACACTTGTCAAGTATGTATGATCCAAGGTTGTCTCGGCTGCAACTACTTCTTCACAAAGAATCAGAATGTTGAGAAGAAGAATCAACAAGAGGAAGAGATTATTACAAGTGGTAGTAGTAAGAGTAGAAGAGAGAGTTTGGTGTCGCAGGCGAAAAGTGGAGGAAAAATAAGGAAGAGGAAGAACAAGAAGAATGGTTATAGAGGAGTTAGGCAAAGACCTTGGGAAGAATGGTTATAGAGGAGTTAGGCAAAGACCTTGGGGAAAATTTGCAGCTGAGATTAGAGATCCTATTAGAGCTACACGTGTTTGGCTTGGTACTTTCGAAACTGCTGAGGATGCAGCTCGTGCTTATGATCGAGCTGCGATTGGGTTTCGTGGGCCACGAGCTAAGCTTAACTTTCCGTTTTTGGATTATACGACCTCTGTTTCATCACCTGTTGTTGCTGCTGCTGATGATATGAGAACGAATGTGAGTGCTAGTGAGAGTGTGAGCTTGAGTGTCCCGGATTCGATTGAAGCTGAGAAATGTGGTGGAGGAAAAGGAGATTGCAATATGGAGGAATGGATGAATATACTGATGATGATTGATTTTGGAAATGGAGATACTTTAGATTCAGGAAACACTATTCTTGATATGTTTCAGTAATAGAATAAGACTGTTCAAAAGTGAACAAACATATATTCTTGGTTTGTTGTATTTGATTGTAGATTCTTTGAGAAAAAGGACAAGTATTTGGTTGTCTCAATTTAGTGTTTCTATTATAAGAAAACAAACTGTGGTAAAGAATTACAAACAAAGAGACAAATTTGTTTACAAAGAAAGATTAAAGATCTCTTCTTTCTAAAAGCTTTGACAAACAAACGCATCTCCAGGTGAGGAAAATCAGAGTTCTTGGCTAGTTATCATGTAATGCTGAAAGAGTAACTGTAGAAGATTATGTCTATGCTTTTGTCTTCAATTCCATCAAATCAATTTCCTTGTCATTGATCAAGTTTGCAACCTCATCCATCTTGTTTTGATCTCAAATCATGTCATTCTTGACAAACAGAAACTAAAAGAAGTAACATGGAAAGTTGTCAGGTCTTAGATGGCTGAAGAGATTATGAACACCTTAGAGAAGATTTTAAGAAAACTGCTATATTTCAAATTCACCAAACCAGAGAGACTTTATCAATAAGAACTCAACCAACCATAGAATATCAACACCAGCCAGAACCGTGGTCACTGACTAGTCTGTATTTTAAACTCACACAGGAGGTATAATCCACTGCACTAAGTCATAGTCTAGTGAAAGTATAACCTATAGCTAAAGCTTGAAACAACTGAACTAGAGCCACCTTGTCTATTGCTTATCAGAAGCATACATTACTTAATTGTAATTACCACAAAGTAAAGTTCTGTTCTTACAATAAACTTCCACAAGTGTATTGTTTCGGATTTGACCAATCAGCTTAATACTAAGGATTATATTGTAGGAAAGCTATGAAGATTAAAGAAAGAGGCTTTCTTTTCAACAAATTCATAAGTCCCTGACTAAATTTCACAGGATCTTCATCTTTCGTAAACAAACACAATCAAACAATCACGAAATTGCTTAGGTTATTTGAAAAAAGGGAAAGAATGCGAACTTGGAGTTGATGAACATTGGAGAAGAGGAACCGCTATAGCTTGAGGGGGACTTTACGGTTTTTCACTCCGCCGGTGATCGACAAAGAGATTATCTTATTCCGGCGCAGTCGTATCATTTAAAAATTTAGGGAAAAAAAAAACTATTTAAACGCGGAAGGGAGAATCGAACCCGCGACCCCTTACTAATTAAATCAAATCATAACACACGAACATTTAACTATATTGAATGACCCCTTACTAATTAAATCAAATCATAACACACGAACATTTAACTATATTGAATCTCTGATTTAACTTAATGATGTGTGCCAAAGACCTTAATTAACACGTCTTATGTACTTTTGAGCTGTATATTTCGGATAAACTAAAAACTAAATGAGCTGTATATTTCGTATAGTTTTTGTCCACAAACACCGACATTTGACTTAAAGATGTTGGTTCAGTTTACGAAACAGGAAATGGAAAGCAGCACGAAGTTCACATAACCTTGTTTCTTTATTATTGTTATACATAACACAAGAACAAGCAAATCCAAGATCTAACCTTGTAGTTTGAGCCACTGTTTTATAAACAATGTTGTTAATGCATTAATCATCACAATAAGACAAACTTTCTAAGATTTTTTTGAACTGAATTGTTCACTATTTGGGAGACCATAGGGAAAATTTTATATAAATATGGAGACGTCACATATATATATATATTATTTGTTAATTATCCGTTTTTGTCTGCAAACAAATGAAAAACAATGTTTAGTTACGGCTTGTCGGAAACCTAGTTGCGTGGAAACTCAGATTAATTTAGTACTTACATTGTACAGTTTACAGCTATTATTATCACATGCCATTGTTTTATTACTGTGATAATTAACTATTTATTCATTATTTACCCCACAGTTTATCTATAGTTCTTTGTTCAATTATATATGATTTAAAGAAACTTTTGGAGACTTTAGAAAGCCAACAAATTATTACTGATTCTATTCTCATTTTGGGAAATTTCTCAGAAATTGCTTGAGGTTATTTTGGAATGTTATGTGCACAAAACTAAAACGTTCATGTGCTTAAAACATCCCTTTGCGTTTACTTAGGGTTTTATCTTATGAAATATGAACATTAAATATACTTAGTATTGTTTTTTGTTTATCATTGATGGCTCTTCTCGTGTATCAAGAGACAAGACTTAACAACAAATATATTAAGAATCTAATCTTAGATCTCTAAACTTAAAGAGACAAAAGTTGTCTTAGTAAAATATATAAATCTATTTATTTAAATGTAAATAAGAAGATATGACCTACTACATAATGGTTCATATAAATACAGACATTTTCACTATAGAGACTGCAACAAAGAAAAACGAGAGAGCTAGGGGGGGAGATAGAAGATGGAGTGTTCGAACATGAAACAACATCAGTACAGTTCATACACAGAGCCAAGGATCTCATTCTCGAGCGGTTTCGCAGCAACTAAACAAGAAATGATCAATTACAAAGAGGCACCTGTATCTTCAGAAGATTTTGAGTTTGGAGTTGAGAACTTCTCTATGACAACCGCAGATAAAATCTTCTTTGGTGGCAAGATCTTGCCTCTAAAGGAAGAAGTTGACAAGTCAAAGAGAATTTCTCGTGTATCAAGAGACAAGACTTAACAACAAATATATTAAGAATCTAATCTTAGATCTCTAAACTTAAAGAGACAAAAGTTGTCTTAGTAAAATATATAAATCTATTTATTTAAATGTAAATAAGAAGATATGACCTACTACATAATGGTTCATATAAATACAGACATTTTCACTATAGAGACTGCAACAAAGAAAAACGAGAGAGCTAGGGGGGGAGATAGAAGATGGAGTGTTCGAACATGAAACAACATCAGTACAGTTCATACACAGAGCCAAGGATCTCATTCTCGAGCGGTTTCGCAGCAACTAAACAAGAAATGATCAATTACAAAGAGGCACCTGTATCTTCAGAAGATTTTGAGTTTGGAGTTGAGAACTTCTCTATGACAACCGCAGATAAAATCTTCTTTGGTGGCAAGATCTTGCCTCTAAAGGAAGAAGTTGACAAGTCAAAGAGAATGTTAACTCTGAGAGAAGAACTCAGTGAAGAAGATGATGAGTCACCTAGAAGCAAATCTAAAGTTTCAAGTACTGGTTGGTGGAGAGAAAGATTAGGTTTAGGATTCGTTAGATCCAAGAAAGATCATAAGAAAGGTTCTTTTTAGCATCATTAGAGAAACAAATCTTTAACTACTCAACTGTTCTGAGCTTCTTGTCTTCTTAGGTCTAATTTACTCTGTAACTTGTTCTGTCTTTTCTTTTTTCACTTCTTCACTGTTGCTTGCTGATGTAAAAATTGTTTGCGGCTGAAGAGTTTCTTCCTTTTTATGTGTTTTAATGCTTTTCATTCTAATCTGCAGCTTAATTGCAGAGATAATTACTGTTATGCCATAATATTAGCACATTAAGCCAAATTTATTTAGGATAAAGTAAATAACAAGTACAGTTTTGGTACAACAAGGGAAGTTTATGAGATTCTTCAATATGCCAAATCTATTTAGGACAAAGTAAATAACAAATCTTCTTCTTCAAATAACCCTCCTGTGTCCTCCAAACGCCCATATCTGTTTTAATCCAAGGTAAAAATCACAAATTTGTGGAAATATACTTACGGATATAACATGATATGATAAGCAGAGAGCCAGAGACATTATTAACCTTTAGATTTGAATCCCAACTTCCTGTACACAAGGCACTTCCATCTGATGACAACCCTAGACAGCTTATCCGATTCTTGTGTGAATCTTGTTGTAACCCTAAATCCAATACAACCTGCCAGAAATGCTCTGCCTTTTCAATCATAAATCTTACAATGTGTGAAATAGTCATCTCTGATATTGATAGCTTACCTGTCCTAAGAGAGTATCCCAAACGTCATCTCTGATATTGATAGCTTACCTGTCCTAAGAGAGTATCCCAAACATAGCAAGTGTTGTTGCTTGCGTAGCCAGCGAAAAGAAGCCTTCCTGAGATAGAGAATGCAATGGAAGTCACGGGAGCATTCTCACTTGGCTGATAGACTTGGAGTTGGTGACCAGTCCTAATGTCATACAACCTGCATGTTCCATCCTCTGATCCAGTCCCAAATCTATACCCATCCGGAAAGAACTTGACAGTGTTAACATCTCCTTCGTGCCCATGAAATGTACGCACTGCTCGGCTTGCAGCACGAGTGTCCCACAAACGTGCTGTGGTATCGCATGAACCAGATATGAACCAGTTTGGGTTTGATCCACTTACTGAGACACTAAAAGAAATGGAAAATAATACCATGTTAAAAAGGTATCCATGCTAGTTTCTATACACAAGTGTTCTATTCTACAAGACCAAACCTATAGGCTTATTCAAACACTCAGATCAAAAATGTTATAGTTCAGGAGGTTTTCAAAGATAAGAGAAGGAGATGAAATCAAGATCCATACCTTAGTACATCAGCAGTATGTCCAGACTGAAACTCACCACCAAAAACAGAAGTTTTGAGACCAGTAGTCACATCCCATAAGATACATGTTTGATCACCTGAACTAGTAATTAGGTGGGTATCCTCATTTGGAACATACTGACAGGACGAAACATACCCCTTATGACCACTGAGAGTTCTTGAAACTGGTACAGTTCCCAGGACGAAACATACCCCTTATGACCACTGAGAGTTCTTGAAACTGGTACAGTTCCATCTTTATCAGCAGTAGAGCTAAGACTAAAGATAGAACATACACTGTCTAATCCACCACAAGCAACAGACTGCCCATTTGGAGAGAAGGCACATGTCATAACCCAAGCACACGGGAGTTTAATAGCATGTGTTTTCTGACTTGTTAGAGCATTCCACACTATTAATCTCCCATGATCAAAGGAAATTTTGAGAGGTCTATAAGAAAAGAAGGTTCATGATTGGATGAAGTAAAAAAAAAAACCCTAAAAAGAGTGGATTTTTAAGGGGTGGTGATGATGTGGGAGAAGAAGAGACTGAGAAAGGTAAGAAGAAACAGTCAGAGAAGCTAAGCTTGTTGAATGTTTGGTGTGATCCGCTTTGTCTGACCTGTGAGACCTCCTGTGAGACCTGTGGAAATAAAGAGACAGAGTCAATTACACATTGACTGGTTCCCATTTTGGTAAGTGGAGAAGTACAATAACTTCTACACGACGTCGTTTCGGATCTATGAGATTATATTTTTTTCTCAAGATTATACGGTGCTAATAACGTAGTCAATTTGGTTAAACATATTTAATCTAAGTGGAGTTAAACCAAGCTAAACCGAGTCAATTTTACATTAGGCCAAATTATTTTAAGTTCGGAACAAGCTTCATTTTTTTATGAATCAACAAAATAATTTAAGACCAGTCAACAAAGTGTTTTGTCCAAAAAACGGTTTCGTAAGTTCCATTTAAAGGTTGATCAGATCAAAAAAACAAACCTCCAAACACAAAAAATTGGTAATAGAAACAGAAGGAACCACCAACAAAAGTAATCAAGCAAAACAAAGTATATGAGTAGAAAGGCCGAATCTTCAAGCAAACAGAGAATGAAAATAGATTCTCTCCTTTGAGCTTAGGCACCTGAGTGCGAAACTGGTGTTGTTTCAAACTTCCCATCAGTGAACACATGATTGTATTGTTGAGGCAGCGCATGTTCCACCTACACACAATGTTGTAAACCGTACAATATGAGATTGATTCATTCAGTGAACAGCATCTTCACATGCGCATCGTTGTTTCAATTCAATATGACCCACATTAACCAGACTTCATAGAAACAGAGCGTTTTATGGTTACAAAGATAGGAGGAAAGCCATACCCAATCTGCATCGTCGGAAGCACCTGGCACCATTACATTGATCTCACTCGATTTGGCTGTTGTTATAGCTGTCTCTAATGAGTCTTTGTTTAGATATAACTGACAGCCAGTTGTGTTGTCCACAGATACTGTTGGAGCTGAACCCTAGATCAGCCATAGATAGTACAGGAAAAAGCAAGAGCAGTCAGTTTCTCAAAAAACATTGCAAACGGTTAGAGCAAAGATTGAGAAGCAAAAGAGATCCTCCCCTCATTAGGAATAGAAAACAAACCTGACATTGTACTTCGACATTGTTGCAATTCACAATCTCAAATGCAGCAACTACATCCTATACATACAAATCTTTACATGATTAGAAAATCACTCAACCGTATACTGTAGAATGTAAGAAGAAACAGTGTCATTCCACTCACCGTGAAAACAACACCCATTTTGGTGCATTTGTCAATATTTGTCAATGGTGATGTTATTCACTTTTCCTACAGATTAGGCAGCAAAATAGTGAGGGAATTTTCCATTAGACATCCAAATTTTGTAGTAAGATTGGAATGGCCCAAAATTACCTTGTATCTGCAACACAGAATCTTTGCAACCAAATACGTACACAGACTGTTTGGAATCACACTCGCTGATAACCAAGTCCTTCTTCCCAATTTGGTTCTCAATAGCCCACCTAATAGAAGTCCGTAGAATCCAGTAATTAGTATTCTAGCATTTCTTTCATAGTATTGTACCATAATACTTATTGTTTAGTAACACCAACTTGCGCCCCATTTGAAGTTCCATTTTTGGTGGTCCAGTTTTTGAAATCAGAACTGAAAAGGGGTGCAGATGGTGCTGGTGGAGGAGCAGGACCACCAGGTGTAGCCTTAGCAGAAGCACCAGCAGGTTTCCCTGATGGATTCCAAACAGGTCCCAAGGGGTACTGACTTTTAACATAGTCTCTTAAACCAGGTAAGTAAAGTTCTTTTCAAGGCTTTAGCCCATTCCACATGATCTGCATCTTTGTTACGGTACTCCACCAGAACCTGAAAAAAACCATGGAGATTATATAATTAACAATGTGCAAAGAGCATCAAACAGAAATATAAGCTTCTGCAAACTGAATAAGCAACTATAAAAGTCATAGCTCTTTAGAGTTGTCGACTAGGGATTTTAACTTCAGGGAATAGCATATGGAGTTGAAGATTTAACACACCTTATTGTTGTAAAACTCAGCCATTTGCCAACTTTCTTCCACATGAGCAATTGGCATGCTCATACCTTGCAAGAAAAACAGATTTTTACAATATAAAATGCAAAAATTCAGCATCTTTTACATTATGAAATGACTTTTGCTTACCACAATCTTTTCCAGTGAAAGCAATCCAAGCCAATGCAGATAAACTATCAGATGCAGCCTTTAAGTGATTGAAGAAATCAGATCTCTTCCCTTCTGTCATTGCATTAGCCTTCATTGTAACATCATTCAACGGCTTGAGAAATTCAGCTAATCCACCAACATCAGGCTTCTGTTCAAAATCAAAACAAACTTAAAAATCAAAATCCAATCCACCAAAATCCACCAACATCAGGCTTCTGTTCAAAATCAAAACAAACTTAAAAATCAAAATCCAATCCACCAAGACGATCTTCTCAGCAGCAGTCAGAACCCTACCAACACATTGAGAAATCAGATCTTCATAAGCCAGAATCGATGGATCAGAAGACGCAGCGACATCGGTGGAGAAATCAAAATCTCGAGAAACAACGCCTCCTCCTCCGTTGTTTGAGATACCTTCAAGCCTCGTAACCGCAGCTTCAAGTCGCTTAATCAAATCAGCTTCCATTTTCGCTTAACAGAGAGAGTTCGAATCAGATCTGGATTAAATCGATCTAAAAAGTGGATTATGATAGAAAAATGTTGGTTTTCTCACTTTCATTATGATGGAAAGAAAAAGTCAGGAGAATGTATGATGGACACGTCGCAGTTTCTTAGTGGACATGAACTGTCGGGACCAAAATTCTGACCCGACCCGGATAAGAAAGTGTTTTTAAACCACTCGAATTAAACAGAATAACACCAATCAATTTTCAAAGCAGAGCCTGCGTAAACCGGACTACACCAAATTCTGGTTTATTCCTCCTCAAGCGTGATTGATATTTTGCAAAGAAATAATTGAATTGTTAATTTCTAAATGATTTGTAAATTCAACATTTAAAAAAAAAATGTAAAAATTTAGAAGAAGTTTGAAGTTTTAAGAAAAATAATAACAAAAATTTGAAATACTTTTCGAAACTAAAAAATTTATTATCATCATTCGTTATGTTTAAAAGACTCTAAATAATTAAAACTTAAATAATAAATCTACATTACAATACGAAATCAAAATCGATGGATCAGAAGACGCAGCGACATCGGTTGAGAAATCAAAATCTCGAGAAACAACGCCTCCTCCTCCGTTGTTTGAGATCCCTTCAAGCCTCGTAACCGCAGCTTCAAGACGCTTAATCAAATCAGCTTCCATTTTCGCTTAACAGAGAGAGAGTTCGAATCAGATCTAAGATTAAATCGATCTAAAAAGTGGATTATGATTAGAAAAATGTTGGTTTTTCTCACTTTCATTATGATGGAAGAAAAAGTCAGGAGAATGTATGATGGACACGTCGCAGTTTCTTAGTGGACATGAACTGTCGGACCAAAATTTTGACCCGACCCGGATAAGAAAGTGTTTTTAAACCACTCGAATTAAACAGAATACCAATCAATTTTCAAAGCTAAACCGGACTACACCAAATTCTGGTTTAACATGCTTCTCCTCCTCAAGCGTGATTGGTATTTTGCAAAGAAATAATTGAATTGTTAGTTTCTAAATGATTTGTAAATTCAACATTAAAAAAAAAATATGTAAAATTGTAGAAGAAGTTTGAAGTTTTAAGAAAAATAATAACAAAAATTTGAAATAATTTTTGGAAATTAAAAAATTTATTATCTTCATTTGTAATTGTTAAAAGACTCTAAATAATTAAAACTTAAATAATAAATCTACATTACAAATACCAAATCAAGTTGAATTTATGGAATCGACTAACGATCAATGATTAAATCAAATGACAGGATCCAAAATCCGGTTGGTTTCGATATTGTTTTGTAAATTCATTATAAAAGTCTTTATTATTTAAAATCTTAAAA
>CM071718.1:26092067-26111955 GCA_036630335.1 Physaria fendleri | reverse complement strand
TTTTTTAATTTAGTAATTTTATTATGTTTTCGTAATAATTATGTTTTCTATTTCTTTTCTTCTTTTGATTAATTAGAAATTAATAATATTGAAAATCAAATATTACAATGTTTTTTACAACACTAACATCTTATTATAGTATCTTATATTATAGTATTTGTGAAGTACCAATTCAAAAGAAACCTTTATTTTATTAGAATATTACGTCATTTGTCATTGTAATTAATAGGCCATTAATAATTATGATCCAGAAAGGCATTAAATCTTTTAAAGAAATAATAATATAATTATTACCGATATTTGAATATATATTAATAAAATTCGTAACAGAAAAGGAAATAAACATATATGTATTAAAAGGAAATAAACATATATGTATTAAAAATAAGAAATGTACTATGTATATTAATATATTAACAAAAAACGAAATTAAAATTTTTATTTAAATTGTTTTTCTGTTATTATTAATAAAATGATTGATTGGATATTGTTTTTTATAAAGAAAGATTTCTTTTTTGCCGTAATTTTTTCATAGCTATCATTAAATTATATAAATTTATTTTAAATAATCGTTTTGTAAGATATTATTTCACTTAAACTGTTAACGGGTAATCCTTTTTATAGTTACATGTTAATGAAAAAAATACACAATCTTTAAAAAAATTCAAATTTTTGGAAAACTACAAAAGCATTGATTTGTATTATTTTTTCCAAAGAAAACAGAATTTTTTCTGTAAGAAAAGAAAAATAATAATATATATTCAGAATACTCTCAAATATATCAACTAATTAGTAATTTTGTGATAAAAATATAATAATAATAAATTAAAAATATGCATTATTTTCTACTTTTTAAAAAATAATTAAAATAATAAATTTTAGTTTTTAAAAATATAAATCCCGTACAATCGCAAGGGAGAAATCTAGTATATATGTATATTGTCAATAATTTTTATTTATTTAGTTATGTAACTTAGTTAAATTTGGAATTATGACGAGTAGATACATGTTAGTTGTAAAGCACTTCCCCCCGCCTGACATCTAAGGGTAATTATGACGAGTAGATACATGTTAGTTGTAAAGCACTTCCCCCCGCCTGACATCTAAGGGTGTCAAATCTTATGTCCATGTCCATGTGTCCATGTCCAAATGGACTTTTCTTTTTTCGTGGACAAAATCGTCCATGTCCATGAATGTCCATGTCCATAAGTGTCCATGTCCATTTGGACAAATGTCCAATTAAATATGTCCATGAATGTCCATGTCCATAAGTGTCCATGTCCATTTGGACAAATGTCCAATTAAATTTGTCTATGGACAATGCTTTATCACTCAATTATTTCTCAGTCCATAAGTGTCCATGTCCATTTGGACAAATGTCCAATTAAATTTGTCTATGGACAATGCTTTATCACTCAATTATTTCTCATGTAATTGTTAATAATTGTGTTTTCCTATTTTTTTAAAAAAAATTATGTTTTTTTTACCGGAAAAGCGTGATTATATATTTTGACAAAAATTTGTGACCAAATATTTTTTTTACGGAAATATAACGAATATAAATTTTTTCGTTGTGCGAAAAAAATGATTATGCATTTTCGGCGGGAAAATTGTAGTTGTAGTTTCATTATTTGTCGGAAAATTATGGATCCGTATTTTTGGGCGAGAAAATTACGGATATTTTTGGTGTAAAAATCACGGTTATATTTTTGGCGGGAAAATAACAGTTCCATATTTTTTGCGGAAAAATCACGGTTACATTTTTTGGCGGAAGATTCAAGATTTCGTATTTTTGGTGAAAAATTCATGGTTTCGTATTTTTGGCGGGAAATTCGCAGATTCATATTTTTTTTTGCGGGAAAACCACGGTTCCATATTTTTGGCGGGAAAATCATGGTTATGTATTTTCTTGCGGGAAAACCACGGTTCCATATTTTTGACGAGAAAATTGTAATACCATATTTTTGGCGAGAAAATCATGGTTATTTATCTTTGGCCAAAAAATTATGGTTGCATATTTTTTTGTATTTTTTTTTGGAAAAATCATGTTTTATATATTTGGCACGAAAATCATGATTTCGTAATTTGTATTTTTTTTTGGAAAAATCATGTTTTATATATTTGGCACGAAAATCATGATTTCGTAATTTCGAAAAAAATTATAATTTTAAGTTTTTGTTGGGAAAATAGTGATTTCGTATTTTTTTTGCCAAAAAATTGTGTTTCTATATTTTTTTTATAAAAAATCATTATATTATAAAAATAATAAGTTTATTTATGTAAAGACAACAAATGATCAAACAATAACTACATATTTTATTAATTTAGAATATTTAGTGGACTAAATTGTCCGTCCATGTCCATCTATTTTTTTGAAATGTCCGTCCATTATTTCATATGGACAATATTGTCCGTCAATATCTGTCCAAATTTTATATGGATGTCCATGGACAAATGTCCATTTTGACAGCCCTATATATAATCTTTTAACTACTAATACAACATCGGAAAATCATCTAGTATGTTATTATTTGTATAGTGCAATTTTTGATTGATTTTCTTAAATTACTTAGAATCAACTCACTTTTAGATTTAGATTGTGGAATGTCCGGTCATATCCTGCATTAAAGTTTGCGAGTTTTTCAAATTTTTGGTTCACATTCATTTCATTTCATTCTGCATAAAATTTTTAATAAAATCTATATATGTATTCGTCTCACAAATTACATGTGGGATCTGCAGGTATCCGCAAACATGCAACTTGAACATCCATAAACCCAAATCACAATAATCCATAAATCTACAATCTGCAAATTCAAATTACACAATTCGCAAAAAACCCAAATCACAATAATCCATAAATCTACAATCTGCAAATTCAAATTACACAATTCGCAAATCGAAAAATATATTAAATTTAAACGTTAATAATAATATTATTATTAATTAATATATATAATTTAACATATGTTGTATATGATTTTATTATTTTTATCTAACCAGATTATATATATAATAATAATATCATATAAAATTATATTGCACAATATATAAAATATATGACATAATAATATTATTATAATTTATTATAATATATATATATATATATAATATATATATATATATTAAAAATATGTGCAACTTGCAGGTTCGTCCCGCAAATCCGCACAAACTTCGAATCCGCCAAAAACCTATCCTGCAAATCTGCAAATTTTTTTGGTAATTTCGCATTCGATATACGACGGACAAAAAACCGGGCCTACTCACTTTATTTCCTTTTATTAGATAATTTAAATTTTTTAAATTTTTTTGGTAATTTCGCATTCGATATACGACGGACAAAAAACCGGGCCTACTCACTTTATTTCCTTTTATTAGATAATTTATAAATTTTTGACATGTTTTATTTTATTTGATATTTCAAGGTTAAAGCATAGTTTTTTGTTCGTCTAATAGTTTATAACCAATTATATTTTGCAATGTTTTTTCTGTTGGTGAAAGTGTTAATTACAAATATATTTTTTTATGTGAAAGTGTCAAAATACTTTATAATTACAAATATATTTTTTATGTGAAAGTGGCAAAATACTTTATCTCAGTTTTATCTTTAGTGCTTTCACACAAATAAAATAAAAAAAAGAGAAAAAAAAGAAAAGTGAATGGTAAAATCGTATTTATAAATAGTAGATTAAAGGTGATATACTAGAAAGATACATTTATAATGTATTAAAGATAAATTCGTGCATCTAATTTGAAGTTCTTTTTAATCTTTCTGATTATAATTAGTAAAAGAGGAAAAATATTGCTTTCTATAAATACATATTTAAAAATATTTACTTATAGAGATGTTATCATATAGTTCATTTGTTATATCAACTATTTTAATAATTTCAAAAGCGAAATTTTTTTTATTAAAATCATGCAAAAAATACTTGTTCTTTATTCACTCTTACGAAAAATTGATGTAAGAAACTTTAACGCATATAAAAATTTATCTTCTTTCAGCAACCAGATTTATTTGACCTTGGAATCTACATTGGCTCTGAGAACTCTTTTTTTATATATGTGTCTTTAAGACACAATTTTTTTTATATTCAAAGTAATATATATTATGTGTGTCTAGAAATCAGATCACTTAAACTATATATTAGAATCTATGTTTATGATCTTCTTATTGTTTTATATTTTGGATTATTGAAAAAATAAAAATAATTTCTATGAGTTTTAGTTTTTCAGATATAACTCTTTTTTGTCATTAACAGACAAGAAAATACATGTGATTTCGCATTTAAATATTTAATGGCAGAAGCTCTTGCTGTAGAACAAGGACTCCAATATGCAATTGATCAACGGATTGCAAAAATCCAAGTGTTATCCGATTCTCAACAACTAATTTGATCGCTGCAATCAAAAGAATTTCCACGATCCCTTTATAAACTGTTTTCGGATATCAGAAAACTTGCATAAGACTTTAGTTTCATTGACTTTATATGGATTTCCAGATCAAAAAATTCTAAGGTAGATTCTTTTACAAGAAATGTCCTAGTGTTTTTTCACTCTAATATTGACTATATTATCATTATTAGTCATTTACCGACAAAATAATAATTTAAATGTCGGTGATACGACACGAAGTAATTAGTACAAATTACAAATTATTAAATCATAGTTTTTTTAGTTTCTCAAGTTATTGATACTAATTAAAAATATGTTGCTTATGTTTTATATTTTATATAGATTTTGCTCATCAACATTTTTTTTTTTTTTTTTTTTTTTTTTTTTTTTTTTTTTTTTTTTTTTTTTTTTTTTTTTTTTTTTTTTTTTTTTTTTTTTTCTGATGTCTTGCTCGAATGAAAAATCACAATCCAATCATCTCCTTACATTCTGTTTCTTTAGCTCAAAAATAATGTAACATTGAACCTTGAATCTTTTGTTTTTGAGATTTTTAAAAAGTTTTTTTCCCTTCTTTAAATCATGATTATATTTACTTAAACCAAAAAAATCTCCCTATAAGATGCTACACAACCACTCTACTTCAAAACAAATCAGAAAAAAAAAAACTTTGGCAAAGTTTTGAAAGAGCTCATTGATGAAGAAGCTAGAAATGAGTTCTGAAGAGATGAATAAGAAAGAAAAAGGCAAAGAAATTGCCACCAAGAAAATGGTTTTAAGTGAGGAAGAAATAGATGAACTTCTACAAAGAAATATGGAGAATTATAAAAGAGAAAGTTCATCATCTTCTTCTTCTTCTTCTTCAAAGATTACACCACGAATTTTCTACACATCAGATGAAAAAGCACGATTGCGTTGGTCAACCGACCTTCACAATTGCTTTCTTAATGCTGTGGAAAAACTTGGAGGCCCTAAGAGTTAGTAACCATCTTTTTCTTCATCTTTTTTCATTTCATTACTCATATTTGATCTATGATTAATTTGCATGTTCTATTCTTAACATAAATATACTGTTGACATGTTTTCTTTAGGTTTATGAATAGAGAGGTATGCATGTAATCTTATGATGAAATCAATCTTTATAGATTTGTGATCAACATTGATATAATTAGAGTTCATTTTTATTGAAAAAATATTGTTATGATTTGTCCATCTTATGCTATATTTCTTAGGAGGAAGAAGATCATGATGGATATATTTTGATTAACTTGCATAAATTTGAAAATACATATATGATTTTCTTTTCCCTTCATTTTCTTGCATAACGGTTATAAATAAATAATATTATGGTTAGTGTTACTTATCTTTAACCTTGGATCCATTTTAAGTGGTCATAAAAGGTCTAATATTTTGTTTATATATATGAAACTATAATCGATTTCAGAAAAGATGACTTAAAACATTTGGTTCCTATAGATCATTTTTCATATTTTCAAAAAAAAATTGGTCATGACCGGGGAAAGCATGATTTAAAAATTTTAGATGTTGAAATGCTTTCAAATCTTTGCAGATCTGTCTTTTTTTTTTTTTTAATGGAACATTTAAACCCTAATTTTATTTACATAAAGCTTTAAATTTTTATTGGTAAAGTTTTGTTTCGATATTAAGTTGTTAATCATGATGTTATCCTTTCTAGTTTTAGCAATAAATTTGGAATGTATATGATTTTTGAAACAGTTTTTTTTTTTCGGCGAATCGGGTTTTATGCATTTGAACATATTTTTTCGAATTTTCGAATCGATATTAATCGATATCTTACTAATAAAACGTACCACACGTCACTTATATATTTTTAAAAAAACAATAATCATATTTTTGGTAAAAATATTTTTATTTTTCGCTATACATTGGATTTAAGATATATATTTTTTTTCATTTGTTCATGGACCTCACTTTACAAGTACTTGATTCTTACATGTTTTGTATGAATAATTTTAGCAATAAAAAATATCATATGATCATTCAAATTTTTGTGGCTACAACATAAATTTTATAATCATAATTTTGTGGCTTGTTCAAAGAACTAGGGGAGTATTTTTTTTACCAGTTTTAGAAATCCAAAAAAATAGTGGCATTATTGATGAGATCTCTAGGTGCATATATAAAAATGTTTGATACATATAAAAGATCACTAAGAGCTTATTTCTGCCAGAGGCAACGCCGAAAAAAGTTAAGGAAAAGATGGAAATTGAAGGACTTTCAGTTCACCATGTAAAGAGTCATCTTCAGGTGGTAAAACTTATTTTGTTCTTATATCTTTCATATGTCTCTAAATTAAATTTAAATTACTTAATGTTGAAGTGTTTTTTATCTTTTCAGAAATTTAGACTTGGAAAGTGTAACATACAGGATGCAAATAATCAATATCTTAGACGTATGTTCAGCTTCATCCCCTTTATATTTATCTTTTATCCCTTTTTTTGGTATTTTTCTAATTGAAAAACTATTTAAAAGAATTTTTGAATGATTATTAATAAAAATATGCTAACAATATATTTATACTACTCTTTTAAAATTTCTATTTCTTAAAATCATATAAAAAATTGATATAGCACATAAAAATTATTAATGATCGACCATTAATAAATTTTGAAGTTTGGTTATTTTGTTTGATATTCTTTTTTATGGTCTCACATTAACACATACAGTTTATATTCTAAATTAATTAAAGATCAGAGATATCATACAGATTTCTTTTTTTTTTTGTAAAAAAGTTTCAGAAAACATAAAAATAAATGTTATTATTATTATTTTAACTCATGGACTAATTGTCAATAACAACAAAAATTTTATGAGATCCAAATTTGAATCCCAAATGTGGATTCTAGTATCTATTTATGTAAAGAGAAAACTATTAGGTTATGAACTCCAGATAAATAGTTGTTATGTAGTTTTTATTAGTGCATTTTTCAAATATATACATAGCCTTAAACTAATATTTTAGATTACACGAATACACCAAATTAATTTCTTGTCTTTTATCTTGTTTCTGAAGGTTTTAAAAACGCTCGTGACATTAAAAGATGTGCTTCTTCCTTAAACTCATCTCGCCCGCAAGCTAATATGTAAGATTTTTGTTTTCATATGAGTTATTTTTTTATATAAAATTATCCATCCTATATTTAGAAAAAAAAAAAAAAAACTAATCATAGCTCGTATTTTGAACATATGAATATAATTTTGTTTTCATATGAGTTATTTTTTTATATAAAATTATCCATCCTATATTTAGAAAAAAAAAAAAAAAACTAATCATAGCTCGTATTTTGAACATATGAATATAATAATGAGTAGAAAACCTAGAGGTACTGGAGCTGTAAAATCAAAACCAAGGAAAGAAAAAGAAGTGGAAGGACCACTCTACACTCTCATCAAGGTAAACTTATTACTATCTTTTATTTTTCCACTAATTATGTGTGTTTAAACGTTTTTTAAATTTGTAGAACGATGTACGTGTACGAAGATGTCACGAAGAACAAAGAATGCAAAAAGCTTTAGCAATCGAAAGTGAAAGCAATATGTTTGAGACAGGACATTTTAGGGCAAGCACAACTCCAAGTTTACAAAGTCAACAACACAACAACTATGATTCTTCATCACAAGAACCATCTTCACATAGTACTGTAATGAACTTTACACTACAAGGACCATCTATCATCACTCCACAAAACATAACTTCTGTCGAAGATCTTTGCAACGATGGTATGTCTTGTCTTTCATTGAGTGAGCCAGCGATACATCCATCTCAAGGAAATCTACAGTTCAATCACAATATGGCTCAAGGTTTTATCAATCCATATATGAGTATTGGGTCACAGTTGGTGCAGCCTGGCTTAGCCACTATCACAACTCAATCACAGCTTCAGATCAATGATGTCTTTCATGACTCAAATGGCAATACAACTTTTTACTCGGCCACGGTACCTCTACCATTTGATTCTCTTCATCATCAGGTTATCATATTTGAAATCTTTCATCACATTAGTTAGGTTTATTGAATCACATATTTGTAGAAAAACATATATATATATTTTGATTTTTTCAGGGGACTTTAAACAATACAAGTCTTTTCTCAACGACACCACAATCAGTACCAGCATATTGTCTCCAACTTGGTTATATGAGTTCATATCCTCCATACAATACTCTTGAAATGGTTAGAGCCCAGCTGAGTGCATTACATAATTCAGGCACTAACCAGACTCAAGCAACAAGATCTGCTCATGAAGCCCCAGTGGAAGAGGAAGACCCAGTGGAAAAGTATATTGATTGGGGTAAAGTTGAAGAAAAGGATATATATTTTTAATCTTGATCAGACTGAAGTTCTAGAGACTTTAGGTTTTGGAGTAAGAAGTCCTTAAACTTATTAACTAAAATTATTTTGGTACTATGTATTATTTTGTATAGAACATCATATGCTTGTATGTATTGGTACTCGTATTGGTTGAATGGTTTAAATATGTGTTGGATTGTTGACCTTTTCGATGAAGTCTATCACAGGAATGACCAGATTATGAATTCTTTTGATTCCTTATAATGAGCAGTGAGCACTATCAGAGGGAGATGTTTTTAGTTTCTTTTCAGCTATCAACATAGGTTCTTTGTAAGGTGGCCCAAGAAAGGTTCCATCTTCAAACCTAAGATCTTCACATTACTGTTGGAGTGACCTTTAACGAATACATCTGTCACCTACAAAAACAAAAAAGAAAGTCAGGGTTTGTTTGCGAAAGAGTCGATGGCTCTTGTATTTTCAATCTTTTTTTGTTTACCTGAGTACATCCGAAGACCTTCAACATTTTCAGAGATGAACAGTTATCGACAATGTAGCCTAATAAATCGTCTGACATTTCTCGGCACCAAGATACATCCAAAATCTGCAGCTTCTCTGAATGTTTTGCAAGTGCTATGGCCGTATTGCGGCCAATCTGAATATAATATCAAAATGTGTTAGTTTTGAGATAAATATGACTGTGGAAAGAGACACATTACCTTCTTAACGTTGTTTAGGGATAGCTCTTTCAAAGAACCGCCTGCGGTTTCAACAAATGCAGCTACTGCTTCATCACTGTACAGAGACATGAAATTTCTGTTAATTTTGAGAGTCAACATAGCCATCACACAGTTCACAAGGACATGACCATATGTGTATTAATTTGAATCTAGAAAACAGATGATGTCTCCAAAATCAAAATTGTGGCAGCCATTTGACGAAGTAACACCATAAGTTTCTCAGACATAACAAAAATAAGTAAATAATGGGTCAAGTTATTATATATAACAGGCGGTGTTACCATTACCAAATGGCAATGTCGTACAGTTGTACCAATATGCATGAACGTTTGAATGAGATAGTAACCTTCTTAAGTAGTCATGAATAAAGATGGGTATAGAGACTTGCCTGAAAGAGTTCCGACAAAAAATCAATTTCTCCAGAGCTTTGCAGCCATTTGCAAGGAAACCCAGAGAAGAATCCGTCAGCTTACATACGTTAGACAGGTCAAGCACGACTAGATTGGGACAGTTTTCAGAGATGACTTTAATAGAAGAATCAGTTAATTTCCTGCATTAAATTCCCAAAGACAAATAAGTAAAAGAGACCGAAACAAAGGGGGTGAAACAAGGGATTCAAGTGGCATACCCAGAATTGGTCAAAATTAGCTGCTTCAGGGTTTGTCCTCTAGCAGAAACAAACTGTTTCAAGAACTGGCCCCTGACTGTAGGAAGATCTGCCAGGGACAATAATTCCAACTTCTCAAACTTTTTTAACGCTGAGAGAATGAGCTTCATATCAATGTTTTGACACTCGTTGATATAAAGTTCCCTTAAGACAGACCCCAATAAATCAGATAACATATCAATGCTAGATGATGTTAGAAGAGAGCATTGGCTGAGATTAATAGATGTGATTGCAGGAGCAGCAGAAACAAGTGCACGTAGCCCCATGTCGGAGAGCCGGCATGCACCACTTAAAGATAAAGAAGATAGCAGCGGCAACTGATCCCTTGACCTTGCTAAGGTGAGGTGTAATACATAATCTGGCATACAACGCCCACACTTGTCAAGTTGAAGAACCTGTTTCAAAAAGGAGGTTAATATGGACTAACCTCACATACGGTTCCATATCCAATAAAAGCCAATTAATTACAGCCTTACAGGAATCAAATGATACCGAAAATGTCATCATGACAGAGAAATAAACATTCAGCTAAATGCAGTATGTGATGTTGTATTAAAGTAAAACTGAACTAGTAAGAGCAAGTTACCATCAAGTTGCTGGTGTCACACTTCTTAAAACATTCAGTGAATTGTTCCTCGGTCAGCCATGAGCAATCTGGAACACGAATTTCTGTTGGTGATCCACGGACAAGAAGATCAAGAAAGTGTACGTCCATTCTCCTAGAATCACAAAGTGAATGACAAAGTTTAACCCTCAGTGCGTCTGGAACATAGTCAAGCGAAGTGATGGCATCAGCATTCTTAACAAGAATTCGCATGGATAGCTCTTGCAGAGATGGAGCCCTCCAAGGGGGAAAACTATAGTCTCTTCTGGGAACCCAAATTGCTGGTGAAGATCTTTCTTTGTTGGAGACCCCAATACCAGTATGCGGAATAGTTTTCTCTTCTCGGTCTTTAATTATTTTCATGGCAGTGGAGAAAGGGCCAGGCCAATCTTCGACTTGTTGTTCAACCTCTCTATCTGACAAGTCCTCTTCTTCCTCCACCAGCGCATCAAAATGAGCAAATTTGAAAGCATTCCTCTTTGCAATGTCATGAAAGTGTCGAGTTCTTGACCCGTTTCCAATTTCATTAAGATTACGATTTTGTGCTTGTTCAGCATTAACCATTGCCGGGGGCACGTCTATTACAGAGACATCCAGGGGCTTCTCATTGTTAAGTGAGTTCTCAATTTTCATTTCTTCTTCATCAGCTTTGGGGATCTCAATCGTAATTGGAGAAGAGACATTCTCCACCTGAATACCCTTGCCCTTCTCCTCCCGAGTATATTTTCTTTTACTACCCACAGAGCTACTTGGCTTCTCATAACTCTCAGAACAAATCACCTGCTCATCATTTACTCCATATGATTCTTCCAATACCGCCTTTCCTTTGTTCTTGGTTCCTACTATTAAAACATCATCATAATTCTCCAGTAACAAGTTACCTGACACGCCACTACCACTCCTATCTTCAATCACTGTCTTTCCCTTCTCTCCATTGGCTATATAACAGAACAGTGAATCGATTTTGAAATCTCCATTAACCACTGAATGATCTCCACGATTATCTGATTCATTCATCTGAATATTTTCTTCAACCAAATCCACACGAACCCTTTTGCTTTTACTCCCACTATCCAACAAATTGCCTAACTTAACATCCAAATCGCTCTCGAAATCAAACTTCCTAGACTTAATTACAGTTCCACAATCTCCAGACCTCTTAGCAACTCTCTTCCCAGACCGCAAACTCAAAACCATTTCATCCGCATTCGCGTTACTCTCACCAGAAACTGAAACACTAACCGCTTTTTCAGTGGCACATTCATCATCGAGTTTGATACATCGGTGTTCAAGACGAAGACTACGCCTCCGGTTATTGTGAGTAGGTCCATCAACAATAACCGATTCGGAAGCGAGTTCATCTGGCGAACGCTGAACCTCGGGCTCCTGTGCCTGACAAGGAGTGGAGGGCTCAATGTCTGATTGTTTAGGGACTGGCTTGGGCGGTGGCGATGGGATTTCGCGAGATCGAAGAATCGTCATGGAAAACAAAATCTACAGGAAAGGTAAGAGAAGGGTTTGTGAGGGTTTAGATAGGAGTAGAAGAAGAAGAACCGTCATTTTTGGGATAGATTTAGGGTTTCTAGCCGATTTTCGCGCCAACCGATGCATTGTTTCCCTCTTTTATTACCGTACACACTTTCACTCTCATTCACCCGTGCAATGCAATTGGGTCAATATCAATTTTTGGTCCATCTTTAATAGATTTTCCATATACGAACTTTAGTCATTTAAACAACAGTTAGTCGGTCATTAAACGATGCGACATGGCAAGAATCTCATGATCATTGTGGAATAGGTTGGATACTTTGGAATTCGCAGTTACGCTTCATTTCATCAGAATGAAATGCTTCCCACTTTTATTTTCACAATTAGAAGCTGAAGCCACTGCGTTGACATGGGCAATATCTTGTATTTGGAACCTGGGATATGATCGAGTCAGTTAAAGGAATTCAAGTGTATCACAGATATAACATCTGATTTTTTTTTTATGCAACAGCGGAAATAACTTGTAATTAACGTATCATGTTTGCTACTTAACAATGCGATTTTACCAAAATTATTCTAACATCCTAATCATCTTCATCCAGGGACTAACCACTTAGTTCAATTCGTTCTCTACTTCAGAAACTACTGCAAGAATTATCGTACTTCCTAAACAGTTTCTACCAAAACCGATCAAACGATAAAATCACTACATCTCTATACTCTGAACCCTTCAAAATCGATAACCCTAAGTCCGAACCCTACGAATTTGAACCCTATCATCACAACACCTAGCATGATCTGAATCTATAAATGAATATAAATTTGCAAGAAATTTAATCTAGATTACTAACAACCTTTGAGAAACTACCAGAAATTGATACACAATTTTTCAAGTCTTCTAATTTTTCATTAATCTAGCAAACATCAAAACAACATCCAGAATATGAAGCAACGGAATAAACATCAAATTATCTCAGGAATTAAAACAAAGAAAACGAAAACAAATTGCAAAACAAGCCACAACAAAACCGCCTAACGAAACACCCATGTCTAGATCGATCTTCTCTACAACCATGATTCCACATTCGCTAGACTACCTTGACTTTTCCCTTATCTGCATAAACGAAGAGATGCAATCAATATTTGATAAATATTGAGTGAGGCAATCAATCAATCCGTCTCACAGCTATACATATTGAGTGAGGCAATCAATCAATCCGTCTCACAGCTATACACACAGGATAACATACATTTCATCATATACGGGTATGAAAGAAACACTTACCAGCAATAGATCTATCTCAAAACTATCAAAACACTTAAACACAACAATCAAAATTGATTAGCACAGAATAAGTCATGACACAAATACACATATCGTCACATGATATCCCATATCAGCTACGGTACTGCACTCACCTTGACACAAGAAGCGATTCAACACTAACAGGTCTTAAGTCTTACTTCAAGCACTTAGACAACCGAACTATCAGCAATATTTCACTTTTATCAAATCTCAGCCAACTACAATAATAATCAACATTAACACTAAATCATAACATTCTAGAAAAATAATAGAATCGATCATTCTTAAAGATTGGGCCACGAATCGAAATCTAACCGTTCAGTTCTAATCTAAACCGTTGAAAAACAAGCCCTAGATGTCAGACACGAATCGAAATCTAACCGTTCAGTTCTAATCTAAACCGTTGAAAAACAAGCCCTAGATGTCAGAAAGCTATCATCAAAAGATGACCACGATCTCACCATAGATGAATTCGCGATCTAACTTTGAGTCTATGCAGCTCCAGATTCGCGTCTGCAACAAAGCGCCTCAATAAAACAAGCATAACTTTCAGAATATTAATCCAAATCCAAATCCGAAAATTGGGACATCTAGATATAAAGCTTACCTACGACTCCTCAAAAATACAGCCTTTTTGGAGTCGATTTGATACGACAGCATCAACGCCTACTACAACATGCTAGATCTGTCTCCATCTCCTTCATGAGCAAGTTTCTTTCTCTCCTCCAACCACAACAAAAACTCAGCCTTTTCTCCTAAAGAAACCACAAAAATTAGGAGACTAAACTAGAGTTTGAAAGATATTTAAAGGTATTAGGATTTAAATAGGCTTAAGTTTTAATTAAAATCATATTGCAACTTAAAATAAGCCCAATAATACTCTAACATCAACTTAACGTCTAATTAGCCCAAAATCTTTTCCAATAACATATAACTGACAAATCAACGATATTACGGATACGTTTCGGCCTTTTCGGTCCAATGTCATAAGTCAACCAACCTGGCCAGGATCGATCAACTACTCCATTAAACTAGATAAACCGTATGGTACTTATTACACCGGATCACGGGTGTTACAATTCTCCCCACTAAAAGAAGTTTTGTCCTCGAATCTGTAACCATAACCTCCATAACTCCAAAGCTGCTCGCACAACCACACCACCCAACTAATTGGGCATACTTCCTAAATCAGCGTACAACTCAGCATTGATTTATACTTGGTTTCTAAAACACTATCAGCTCTTTTCATACCTTCTTCCTAAAAAAAAAAGGTCGACTCCCCTAGAGGCTTCTCCACTTGAACCCTCTTTCTCAGATTTCGACTTCAACTCAAGAACAGAAACGACTAAATAAAATTAGTTCCCACCATATTTAAATCGAACCCATTTAAATGTAACTTCGTAAATTAAATAGCCACTATTTAATTTACCACAAAATAACCAGAAAAAGGTTACAAGAACTAAACCCCAATTTCGAAATAGAAATTCTGAACCCAACACAAAAATAAACTCAACAATGTCATGTTATGCTTTGCTCAAACTCCACTCAAAACGTCAAATGCTCTTGCTCCCCAACTCAGGCGCATTTCACTCTCCGGAGTCGCGAATTCCTTCGAGTGACACCCTCCAAACTGAACCCCTAGGATTCATGTGTTGAACGGACCTCCAAATCCTTAAGAGCCTCCTAGACACACAGTCTATGCGCATTGGAGAAATTCACATCTCCTTGGCCAAAATATCAAGATAAACAATCTTCCGAGTTTGATAAGGACCCCTTTATTCTCTTATAACTATAGTGAATCCCTTTGTCCTCCTACCCAGACATAACTTCCCAGACATTAACGTGTCGAATTCTTATAACTCTAGAATCACAAAACACTCAGATTCTTATAACTCCAGAATCTTAACATACTCAGATTCTTATAACTCCAGAATCTTTACACACTCAGATTTTTATAACTCCAGAATCTTAACATACCAAGACAATTCAAACACATTAAGAATAAATATACCCTTTATTCATAAATAAAAACCGAATTATCTTACACTCAAAAGCAGAAAATAAATAGATAACCCTAACCTAGAAGACGGATGTTACAAAAAGATGATTCGCCCTCGAATCTCCGGCTAGACCGCAGTCTGCTGCTTAAAAAACTCAGAGAATTTCGACTTCATCCGTGCTTCAGGTTCCCATGTTTCCTCCTCTATGCCGTCATAATCCCACAGGATCTTGATCATCGGAATTCTCTTCCGACGATCCTTCCGGATTCTCCTCTCAAGAATCCGAATAGGTCTTGCTTCAACAGTCAAGTTTGGGTTCAGACCTTCTGGAACTCTATCCAGCACCTTATCGTCCTTATGCAAGTAATTCTTCAACATCGAAACGTGAGAGCCTTGTGCATACCTTGCATAAAATCCGGCAACAGCAACCTGTATGCCATATCACCGACTCGTTCCTCAATCTCGAATGGTCCCATGTACCTCGAACTCAACTTATTCTCTTGAATGGACCGATTAGGACCTCTCAACGAAGCCACCTTGAGATAAACTTTATCTTAGACTTCAAATTCCAGCTTAATTTCCTCTCGGAAATGAGTACTTTTTAAAAGATAACTTGAATAACAAGACAAATAGGAACACAGAATCGCCTAAGTCTCGAAAAATCCGCTCCAATACTAGTTCACCTTCAATATAGAACGCCCATACATCCGAGACATTAGGTTCCGACTCAAGTCCCCATAAAACCTAAGCCGATTGTATTAGATTGGCATAGTCCAACACTCAGTCAAAACGTATTCTAAGCTGGGATAAAATGGAACCTCTTCGTCCTTTAAATCCCAGTCTCCAAAACTTTTCATGCAAAGCACCAACTCCCAAACACTGCTCGCGATTTTGCTTAAAACACAACTGCACTAGCTCTCTCAGCAACCACACCTTTCGACTAAGTGTTAGCGTAGCCTCCAAATTATGCACAACAAGCTCCACCTTGCACTCTTTCTGACACCTTATGGTCCAAACATTACTCTCTAGTGAAATTCTCCATTCGACTACTTCTTTCAGCTTAGCGCTACAAGCAAAATCTCTACGCCCCATCGATACAGCGATCACAGATGCTCCAAAGGACGTCTAGTCAGTAAAACCGCAACAACTCCAACAGCACATCCTGCTAAGCTTTTCATCACTTAGTAAGAAACACAACACAACCTGCCAAGTTTTCCATAACTTAGCAAGCAACACAGAATAACAGCAAAAACAATTTTTTATTTTTTCTTAACAACAAACAAACAACAATAACAATTAAGACTTACCATGAAACCTCTTTGAAGATTGGAGAGATGATCTAGACATTAACCAGAATTTTCCTTAAAACGTAAAATCGTAAAGCAATAACATTATCAAACGATAACACACACAACATGCTAGATCATATAGCAGCAGCCTGAAAGCTTTGGTCGACTATGAGTACTAAGGCGAGAACTCACGTGGCGCTAGGTTCTTTCTACACCTACTTTGATCAAAATCGCCAATCATAAACATAGTACAGCAACAATACGATTCATCACCAAACTGTATCAAGCAAAACAAACAAGCATGCTTTTCCATCACCAAACGATCACATCAAGTTATGCTAATCATCAAACACAAAAATTACTATTAACATACAAATTCCCAGAAAATATTTTGCTCTGATACCACTTATAACACCGGATTTTTTTTTTTATGCAACAACGGAAATAACTCGTAATTAACGTATCATGCTTGCTACTTAACAATGCGATTTTACCAAAATTATTCTAACATCCTAATCATCATCATCCAGAGACTAACCACTTAGTTCAGTTTGTTCCCTACTTCAGAAACTACTGCAAGAATTATCGTACTTCCTAAACAATTTCTACCAAAACCGATCAAACGATAAAATCACTACATCTCTATATTCTGAACCCTTCAAAATTGATAACCCTAAGTCTGACGAATTTGAAACCTTATCATCACACCTCCTAGCATGATCTGAATCTATAACCGAATATAAATTTTCAGGAAATTTAATCTAGATTACTAACAACCTTTGAGAAACTACCAGAAATCGATACACAATTGTTCAAGTCTTCAAATTTTTGATTAATCCAGCAAACATCAAAACAATATCCAGAATATGAAGCAACGTAATAAACATCAAATTATCTCAGGAATTAAAACAAAGAAAACGAAAAACAAATCGCAAAAGCAGCCACAACAAAATCGCCTAACGAAACACCCATGTCTAGATCGATCTCTTCTCTCCAACCATGATTCCACGTCATGTCTAGATCGATCTCTTCTCTCCAACCATGATTCCACGTTCAGCTAAACTATATAGCCTTTTCCCTTATCTACATCAACAAAGAGATGCAATCAATATGCGATCAATCAATCCGTCTCACAGCTATACACACAGGATAACATACGTTTCATCATATACGAGTATGAAAGAAATACTTACCAGCAATAGATCTATCGAAAAACTATCAAAATACTTAAACACAAAAATCAGAATTGATTAGCACAGAATAAGTCATGACACAAATACACACATCGTCACATGATATCCCATATCAGCTACGGTACTGCACTCACCTTGACACAAGAAGCGATTCAACACTAACAGGTCTTAAATCTTACTTCAAGCACTTACACAACCGAACTATCAGCAATAGTTCACTCTTCTCAGCCAACTATAACAATAAATTAACATTAACACTAAATCAGAACATTTTGGAAAAATAACAGAATCGATCACCCTCAAAGATTGGGCTACGAATCGAAATATAACCGTTCAATTCTAATCTAAGCCGTTGAAAAGCAATTCCTAGATGTCAGGAAGCTATCCCCAACAGATGAGCATGATCTGACCATAGATGAATTCGCGATCTAACTTTGAGTCCATGCTACTCCAGATTCGCGTCTGTAAAAGAGGGTCTCAATAAAACAAGCATAACTCTTAGAATATTAATCCAAATCCAAATCTGGAAATTGGGACATCTAGATTTAAGGCTTACCTACAACTCCTCCAAAATTTAGCCTTTTTGGAGTCGATTTGATATGAAAGAATCAACTTCTACCACAACATGCCAGATCTATCTCCATCTCCTTCATGAGCAAGCTTCTTTCTCTCGTCCAACCACAACCAAAACTCAGCCTTTTCTCCTAAGGAGGCCACGAAAAATAGAAGACTAAACTAGGATTTAAAAAATATTTAAAGGTATTAGGATTTAAATGGGCTTAAGTTTTAATTAAAATCATATTGCAACTTCAAATAAACCCAATAATAACTCTAACATAAACTCAACGTCTAATTAGCCCAAAACCTTTTGCAATAACATATAACTGACAGATGAATGGTATTGCGGATATGTTTTGGCCTTCTCGGTCCAATGTTATAAGTCAACCAACCTGGACAGGATCGATCAACTACTCCATTAAGCTAGATAAACCGTCTGGTACTTACTACACCGGATCACGGATGTTACAACAGACTTCACTCTTTCATCTCCGATATACAAGGCATTACCAAGCGTAAGCCTTGGGATATTCAATCCGTACATGTGGATCGAAGAAAGAACGAAGCTGCTGATGTCGTGGATCATTATGTATCACGTTGTCCATTCTTCTTTGCCTCTATAAACAATAAGACACTTGTTTGGCTCTTGCCTCTCTTGGTTATTTCCTAATATTGTTTGTTAACACGTTTGGTTTTGATTAATATATGGTCTTAGTAAAAAAAATATCAATATTCATTTGTCTTTGCAAATTAATAATTGATATTGTACATTAGAAAGTCTAGATGAGGTAGATAAGGTGGAAGACATCTACCTTTCCAAAATCCGGGCACAGTGGTTCGAGCCCACTGATTGATGGGACCATTTTTTTTCTTTTCTTCACAAAGATCAAAATATTAAATAAAATCCAATGGAGTGGACATAAAAAGCCCAACAGACGAGGACGATTGGGCCCATTAAACAAAAGTGTTGTGGAACCGACGACAACGAGGAAAAGAAATTTCGGCGGTAACTATGAACTTGGAGCGGTGTCCTCTACTTCAGCCAGGCCCGGCCCATGACAGAAGCAACATAAGCAATGGCTTAGGGCCCCCTATTTTTTGAGTTTTTTTTGGGCCCCAAATTTTTTATGGGATTGTGTATATATATACAAGTGTGTTGAATTATATGGGCCTTTTATTAACTAAAAGCCCAATTTACTGTTTGTGTATAATAAAAACTTAAAGTAAACTTAAATTTTTTTAAAAAACGTCGATAACTAAAAAAAAACTAACGATTCGTCTTCTTCGTTGAAGACCCAAGACATACAAGGTAACTTTGAAA
>CM071718.1:26000211-26012960 GCA_036630335.1 Physaria fendleri | reverse complement strand
TCATTAACGTAAGGTGCTGCAAGTGTATCAAGAACTTACAGGTAAAGTTATAAAGAGCACAAGGAGGATTTGAGTCCAGTGTCAAAGTTTTAATCAGAGATTATTTCTTGATATGTCTGTGTTATGCCGTTTGAGAATTGTGAAGAACAGAGTTATTTCACATGGTATAGTCTGCATTCTAGTTATGGAAAAAGCATGAGTCAAAGCAATGAAGCAGGTTAGTTTTTTGCATCAGCTGCAAGTAAGGTGGTGATGTTCCTGCTAGTGTTTTCAGAGTTTTGGGTCAGCAGTAGTAAGAAGCCAAGATTTGTTGAGGTTCAAGTTTGCATGTTCACTGTGCATGGATATAGCTAAGATTCATTACTTGGTGTTAGTGTGAATTTCTGGTTATTGCAGTGTGGGTGTTTTTTTTTTTTGGTGCAAACTTGTGTTCAAAAGGAGTAGTGATCAATTTCAAGTTGGTGCAAACTTGTGTTCAAAAGGAGTAGTGATCAATTTCAAGAAGCTTATAAAAGTCTAAAAGCTGGGGGACGCCTTAGTTGTTTATTGACTGGTTTATGTGCAAGAAGTTGTTTGAACATCCAGGTTTGTTTGGCTTTCCAAGACTAGAGGTGCAGGCTGCTGGTTTTCTAAGGTATTCAGAAGTTGCAGGAAATTTAGAAGAAGGCATAATAAAGTTCAGACTCAAGGGTAATCTTCAGGTGTTCTTGAATAACTAGAAAGGCTCAAGGAATTGTGCTGTTTATTATGTAGAATAGAGGTTTCTAATATGAACAGCGGGAGCGTCTTGTCTGTTTAAGGGCTAGACAAGGATTCAATAAAGCCTAATATGAACAGCGGGAGCGTCTTGTCTGTTTAAGGGCTAGACAAGGATTCAATAAAGCAATTGGACATGGGAAGTCATCAGGCAGTAGCTGTGGTTACAAGATGCATGTGTGAAAGTCACGTAGGTGGTTGTTGAAACATGACGATTCATGTGGGAACAACAAGGTTATAATCTTGTATGTGGCTGGTAGGGTCTAAGTTGAATCAAGCTCAGGTTAGAGCTAATGACACTTGAAGAGTGTTGGTACGAGTGTAGTCTCGTGGGAAAATCTGGTAAGAAAATTATCAGTAGCGTTGAAAGGTTAGAAGAAGGAAAGGTTCGTGTTCTTTGGTGGGTTTTCTAGTACAGCAAGCGTGTCAACGAGATAGAAGGCATCATATCTCCAGTTAGCAGCTTGAAGTTAGAAAGAATCGGGTTCAGAATCAGATCAAGCAACAGTGGAGCAGATCACATTGAGGTGGAGCACGTCGAATGGGTATATTTCAGGTTCCAGGAGGAGTCATTGGATAAGAAGGAATTAAAATTCAGATTGAAGTGGATGGCTTAACTTCAAAGGAATTTTTTTTTAAAGGGAAGTATTCTCAGATCTGTAAGCATCTCAAGCGTAAAGAGGAGGATGTTCTTTTGGCTCAGAAATGTGTTTAAAAATTTGGAGCTCATTGTTGGACCAGTTCTCTGACCGGTAAACCTATCTAGAAGACCAAGGAAATCCAAGAACATGCCAAGTTGTGGTCCATTATTTTCAAGCTAACAGTGGTTTCTCGATAAAGGTTAAGAGTAAGGTTTCATCTACTTAGTTTTTCGGAGATAAAATCTAATTAGAGTTGCCTTATGTTTTCCTAAGTGTTTAGGATGGTGTGAATTCGAGTTTGTTGTTAAAAGGTGTTAGGCGGCGTGACCCATTGGTAACAATGGCGGTATAAGTTGAAATTCTCTGTTTGTAGAACTAATAGTGAATTTCAGAAAACTAAAGTCATCTAAGCTTAAAGCATAAGCAATAAGTAACAATCATGGAACATATTTTGTTAAGACTAACAAAGTGGTGTTTTGAGATGATTGTGCAGGTTGAGACAAGAATGTCAAAGAATGTATAACTCTTAATTATGCATATGATTCAAGACGGTGGTTCATTTGCACATTTTTTGCAGGACAAAGAAATGCTATATATGCAGCTGAAAGTTTTGTCAAAGGAATCATGTTGCAAAATTGAGAAGAATCAAGAGGTTTCTACTATGGTTTTCTATAGTAGGAAGTTGACTGGTTCTGGTGTAGTTGTATGATCATAAGAAGATTGATATCGGATTGACAAAATCCAAAACCGAGAGTTTCAGGTTTGGTTATGCTCAGGTTTGTCGACTCATTTATATTAAAGGGAATTTCTTAAGTGTTTTAGAATTTTTCTTTTTGATATATATTTTAAAATGAGTCGAGTTTGAGTTTTAAGTGGGACAGAAGCTTAAAATCTAATTGAGTATGGTTATTATTTCCTGACAGCTTATCTCTATAGAGAAAGCAGAGTTGTGTTTTGGTTTTGTGTGGTTTTCTATTAGGTATCAATTCTCACCAGAACAGGTCAAAGTTTATAGTGACAGCAAAAGATTCTTATTTCTCACCAGAACAGGTCAAAGTTTATAGTGACAGCAAAAGATTCTTATTCCTAATAAACCAAGGCGTTATAGTCAATATATCCCTAAATATTTTTGTATGTATATACCTTTTTACAAAATATATAATTATAATAATTATTATTTGGGACCCGCGGGGGCCCGCAGACCCGCCCGCAAGCCCGCACAAATTTTAGACCTGCTATAAGCCCGCCCTGCGAACCCGTAAACAATTTTAGTAAACCCGAACCCGTGAACCCGCGGGTTGCGGGCCTCAAAACCCAGGCCTAATCATATCTGAAGTTAGCAGCTTGAAGTTAGAAGAATCAGGTTCAGAATCAGAATCAAGCAACAATAGAGCACATCGCATTTAGGTGGAGCACGTCGAAATGGGTAAATTTCAGGTTCTAGGAGGAGTCATTGGATAAGAAGGAATTAAAATTCAGATTGAAGTGGATGGCTTAACTTAGAAGGAATTATTTTTTAAAAGGGAAGTGTTCTCAGATTGGTAAACATCTCAAAAGTAAAGAGGAGAATGTTCTTTTGGCTCAGAAATGTGTTGGAAAATTTGGAGCTCATTGTTGGAACAGTTCTGTGAATGGTAAATCTATCTAGAAGATCAAGGAAATCTAAGAGCATACCAAGTTGATGAACCAATATTTTCAAGCTAAAGTGATTTCTCGTTAAACGTTAAGGTTTCATTTACTTAGTTTTTCGGAGTTTAAATCTAGTTAGAGTTGCCTTATGTTTTCCTAAGTGTTTAGGATAGTGTGAATTCGATTTTGTTGTTGTTTACTAACCGTGTGTTAGTAAGTTTGTCTCCCAAGTTTTTGCAGGGTGTTTAGAATCAGGTTCAGAATCAGAATCAAGCAACAATAGAGCACATCGCATTTAGGTGGAGCACGTCGAAATGGGTAAATTTCAGGTTCTAGGAGGAGTCATTGGATAAGAAGGAATTAAAATTCAGATTGAAGTGGATGGCTTAACTTAGAAGGAATTATTTTTTAAAAGGGAAGTGTTCTCAGATTGGTAAACATCTCAAAAGTAAAGAGGAGAATGTTCTTTTGGCTCAGAAATGTGTTGGAAAATTTGGAGCTCATTGTTGGAACAGTTCTGTGAATGGTAAATCTATCTAGAAGATCAAGGAAATCTAAGAGCATACCAAGTTGATGAACCAATATTTTCAAGCTAAAGTGATTTCTCGTTAAACGTTAAGGTTTCATTTACTTAGTTTTTCGGAGTTTAAATCTAGTTAGAGTTGCCTTATGTTTTCCTAAGTGTTTAGGATAGTGTGAATTCGATTTTGTTGTTGTTTACTAACCGTGTGTTAGTAAGTTTGTCTCCCAAGTTTTTGCAGGGTGTTTAGTTTTTGCAGGGTGTTTTAAGAGATGGACCTAGGGTCTTATATCGAAACTCTTCATAAAAGGTGTTAGGCGGTATGACCCATTGGTAACAATGGCAGTATAAGTTGAAATTCTCTGCTTGTAGAACTAATAGTGAATTTCAGAAAACTAAAGTCATCTAAGCTTAAAGTATAAGCAATAAGTATCAATCATGAAGCAGATTTTGTTAAGACTAACAAAGGGGTGTTTTGAGAATGATTGTGCAATAAGTATCTATCAGGAAGGTTCGAACCGCTTCCGGGAAGGCAGAGGTTGAAGAGGAATTCTCAGTAAAGGGATTCAGTTCAGTTGATCTAACATGGCAAAACAAGTGAAAAAGAGAAGAATTTAACCAGAAATTTGCACAGGCTGATTTCATGACAGGACGAGTAGCTTCGGGAGAAGTCGAATACGAGAGATATCCTATCCCGGTTGTGATTCGTCAAGAACAGCATGTTGACAGTAGTTCTCGGTCGTCTTGATAATGGTCAAAGGATCGCATTTTTTCGCTGGGTGATAGAGAACGAGACAAAAGTATTTTGTTGTGTTCTACTAGGGTAACGAAGACTCAGTTTCACTTGGCAAAAAGGAGGAGATTGTGGTGTCGTTTTGGTTAAGTGAAACAATACACAATAAGGTTTTGGGCCAGTTTTAAAGCTTAAGCCCATTAAGGTCCAAGTGATACATGAAGTATAAAAGGATTCGTAACATTCTGTTACGATAACGACGATCATCTTCTTAACAGCGATGGTGTGTGCGACGATCTGCAAGAGAAGAGCAGATTGATTCAGAGTATAGAGAGGTTATGGAATGGCGATTACAACAGGTTCTCTCTTATAAGGCTCTGTTAATTATTTAATTAGACTCAAAGGTGTGAGTATTTCAGCTTATGTTGTAATCGCTCCGGTGATGTTCTTTTCATCGATCTAGTGGATTGGGAGATCATAATCTCCCTCCAGATGTAGCGTCATCCAAACGTGAACTGGGTAACCAATTCTTTAGTCTTGTTTTCTATTACCTGCAAATCACGTCACGATCAAGAACCTAATTCAACAAGTTTCAATCATGACTTTAGCAATCAAGACATTGAATTGGCTAAAGAAGATAGGTGTAAAGTTAACAAAACTCAAGTTTCATTGGGCTGGTGATACTACCGTAAGTGGTAAGTGTTGCAGATTGGAGGTAATGAGTTCGAAAGACGCCTGGAGAGGGGGCCATATTACATGCTCTAGACCCCGATCCGGATTACTCTGGTTGTCAAAAGCATCCAGAATACCGGTTAATACAAAAAAAATTGCAAAATTAAAAATATATGTGAATAAAACAATTTAACCTTTTGAAAACTGTCTTGACAAAAAAGAAAAAAAAAAAACTTTTGAAAATTGAGTTGATCCATAAAAATGCCCAAACATGCAAACAACAAGAGATGTAGCTAATAATATTGAAGAAACAAAATAAAAACAAAGAGACTCTTCCAAAGATCCATGTTTCATGTTACCGAGGCTTTGACCATTGACGGTTCAACCATAGATAGAGCTAAAGCACTAACACAGTCTTTCTTTGCATGTGCCACACTCGTGTGTAACGGTGTACACCACACATGCTTTGTCTTAAACAGTTGGCGCCGCACGTGATTGAGACATTGCAAAACCGAGTGAAACCAGAACTATTGTAAGAATCATTCGATTTTCCTTTTTGCATGTGGCGGGAGATATTTTTGTTCGGGCCAGCCATCATCCTCTTTGCTTTCAGAGTTTCTAAACTCAAAAGAATTTATGTTTTATCTTTTGTTAGTTTATTACTCATTGATTGTTTTTTATGACTTCAAATAGTATACTTTATAGAATCAGTTGTTTTGTAAATTAAAACTAGGAAATCAAGTCGTACGTTTATAGATCTATTTCTCTAGTTTTGTGGTGATCTATAATGTGGTGATCATTTCGTTTCACAAGTGTGTGCAGAATGTATATTGACATGGTTTTAGTAATTAATTATAAAATATCTTTAATCTTGCAAGAACATATTAATATCATATTGGGGTAAAACGAATATCTCATTTCCTAGAAGAAAAAAAAACAATTAAAAAAAAAAGCAGTGTGAAAAAAGAAGTAGAAAACTTGAGGATCACGAGATGCAAATGCGGTAGAACGTTGGAACAGCTAAATCCACGTCAAAGAAGACGAAGCTTATGATTAAACTGGTCAGTTAAGATTCTCATTCTATGTAAACTGTCCAATATAATATTATTAATTTGTCTTCCTCATGATTCTAAAGATTAGTCGGATATATTACCGAATTAAACCGGGTGAGTAGAGGGTTAGTGAATCAAATGATGTCAAAGAAAAAATAGTAATTTCCTCCTCACAAAAAAAAAAATTTCCAAAAGTATTCATATTATAATTATGATAATATATAAAGAGATGGACATTACATTTTGAAATAGACGGTTGATAAATTCCTGTCACTATTAAACCCATCGAGCTTTCGGCGGGAATTTTGAATTTGACATTTTTCAAAATTTGGTGTTTTTTCTTTTTCTTTTCTCATTAGCCTATTCCTCTCGTATATCAATATCAATATATTTATAATTTTTATTTTACATGTCACTCTCAGTTTCAATTTGGGGATAGGTAGTACGATAAGTAAATTGCCCCAACCATTCATTATTATTTTTTTACGATGAAAATAAATATTATTGTCTATGAAGCAAATATTTTGTTTCTAATGTTTTGTGGAAAAACAGACAGACAGCTTCTGTGTAAAGCATTTCCTGGCAGACACAAACCCACTTCCAATTCAATTGTTTGCCCCCACCCACGCTCTTTTCCACGCGCGTGTATCTTACTTTAACTAAACTCTCTTTGCCCATAAAACTTCTTTAATTTTTTGACTCAACTTTTTTTTTTTTTTTGTGTTAAAACTCTTCGGTGCCCATAATTGGTTGTTTATATGCTTATGTCTTATCATTCTAGTCGTAAATTACGGGAAAAAATCAGGATTCCACCTCACAATTAACTTTTTGGTGTTGTTGGTGTTATCACAGATTATAAAGCATTATAAGAAATTAATAATAGAGAGTAGAGAGTTACTATGTTTAGGCCTTAAGAAGGAGTTTGGAAATGATTCCTCCATAGATCTGCTTTACGATCCATGGCTTCTTGATGTACAACCATGCGGAGCACATTTAAAACCGAATGTACCAGTTCCGATGTTGTCGTAGCTGAAGGAAATGCACAGTGATCAGTGGAATGTCTCACAGCTGCGTATTTTCTTTGAGGAGGACGAGTGTCAACGTATTCTGCAGATTAAACCGGGTGGAGCTGAATCACTAAGTAATTTCTCATGGATTTTCAACAACACTGGATTGTACTCGGTCAATTCCGGCTATTGGTTATGGAGCAAGTCTCATCTTAACCATAGCTTGGCCCTCGAGCAAAAACCAAATTCTTCGGAGATCTTTAAAGTTGTTTGGTCGATCAATGCAAGTAATAAGATTCGTAATTTCTTATTGCGCTGTTTGACCTCTTCTCTCTCTGTTGGTTCTGGGATGCTGAAGAAACACATCACCGTGGATCCCTCTTGTCGGCTCTGCGGGAATGACATTGAGAGCCCGAATCATCTATATCCCTCTTGTCGGCTCTGCGGGAATGACATTGAGAGCCCGAATCATCTATTCTTTCAATGTGACTTAGCTAAAGAAATTTGGCTCTCTCATTCGCTGGCTCCTCTCTTTGAAGATGGTTTCTCGGAGTCTCTGCAACAGAACATATGGAAGTGCGTCTCTGCAACTCTGAAATTAAATCAATCCGATGTGAGGAATGATACACATCTTGGACCGTGGCTGTTGTGGTTAATCTGGAAAGCCAGAAACGAATTCGTCTTCCAAAAGAAGACGACTTCAGCTCTCCTTATCATCCAGAAAGCTAGAACAGACGCTGCAGAATGGTTTCAAAACAATGGATACTATTCATCATCTTCTTCGTTGCGACAGCAGCATTCTGCACAGGAAACTTGGACAGCTCCTCCAAACTCCTACATAAAATGCAATGTAGATGCCTCTTGGCAAGATCAACATGATTGATGCGGAGTTTTTTGGATTGCGAGGGATTCTACGGGCAGAGTTCGTTTATTTGGCATTAAAGTATTTCCACGTCTTATATCTCCTCTTGAGGCTAAAGCTGCAGCGTTGGTTTGGACTCTGAATTATATTTGGAATATGGGGTACGAGAAGGTTATTTTCGAGTCGGATTCGTCTACTTTGATCAACGCCATCAAATCCCCATCATCTTGGCCACACTTACTTTCTTTCACGACGAAAATTCAAGGTATTGTCTCATGACGTCCTTGAGATATTTAATTTCAACACATCAGTCGTATACGGAATAAAGCGAAAGACACATTTGCGAAATATGCTATTTCTTTTCTTATTTATTTTGGCTCGATTGATAACTTTATTTTTTTTTGGTCCCAACCATCTTTGGATTGATACTATTGTTTTCTAAAGTCAGTTGGTATTATTTTTATTTTATTTTTTTTGTCAAACAAAGTCAGTTGGTATTAATAAAATTGTTTCCGTTGAAAAAAAATAATAATAATAATAAATACTATTGTTGGTTGCTCTAAATATCCGGTATATAATAATACTAAGTTTAATCGACAATATAGAGTAGTCTCCGGAGACCAGATAAGCCAACTAGCATCGCACAAACATTATACTATTTATTAATATTAATCTTCTTTTTTTTGAGAAAATAATAGAATATGTTGTTTTTTCGTTATGTCTTCTTGCTTCGATATTTTAAAAGAAAAAAGAAGAAAAGAAGAAAAGAAGATCTGTTCCCGCTCCTTTTTGACTTAACGGTGCTGTCTTTTTCCGCAGGCATAGAAACATGACCCCAACACCATTTTCACGAACTTCTCTCTTATTTTATACAGTATATTTTTCCGATTTTAACCGGGTTTGGTTTATAACCGCTGTTATCACGGCTCATTCTTCTGACCAATAATACTTCGATTGTCTAACGGGAAAGAGACGGACCGTTAAATTACGTGGTCACGAGATTTCTATGAACTCATTTATATATAAAATTAAATTACGTGGTCACGAGATTTCTATGAACTCATTTATATATAAAAAAACGTAATTCATACTATATATTTAGTGTCGATTTGGATTGTTTTGGTTGAACCTTTGGACCGAGTGTGTGACCCTTCATTTTCTGGAAATTAGTTGTAATTAGTGCTAATTAACGTGAGTCATACCATAATTCGTTTCATAAGTAATCCTAAAAAAGTAATTAACGTGAGTCATACCATAATTCGTTTCATAAGTAATCCTAAAAAAGGAGCGTGATGATTTATAGGTTAAATTTATTAATTAGGGAAGGAAATTAAAAAATGATGAGAAGGATTTGCAGTTAGCATGATGAAAAGAGGAGAGGAAGGCGTAATTATCAAGTGTTCGTTGCTTTTTGATTAGCCCACAGAATCATATTTTTAGTTGTAGTAAGATTCTATATTAACAGTGGGATTTTTAATTAAAACATTAGAAGAACATTGGAGCTGTAAGTAAATGGACAACTTGTTTGTTTGAGATTAAGTGGGTTCCACCTGTATGTTTCATGCTCTTACACATTTCCTCATTACTAGTAATATCTTATCTTTATTTGGAGCAAATATTTTCCTCCTGATATTTTAATACTTAGCATTAATTACGGAGTATTAAAATATAAACAGAAGTGATAATTTTAAAGTGCTTTTGAGCTGTCTCATAGAAACCCTGAAACCTTATTAATAAAAGCAACCATGTCTTCAACATTCTCCATCTTGCTCCTCCTCCCTTAGTCTAAGCATTCACACCACACATACCTATTCCTATCTCCTCTGTTTCATCTTTTCATGTCTCGCCTAATTCGTCCTCCTTCTATATCAGTCAATCTTCCTATAATGGAGAAAACTCCTTCCGAGTTAACCCCAACCCGACTCGGTTTCCCTAACGAGTTCCCTTACGAGTTTGACTCTCCTACCTTCTCCCCTGGTTTCACTTCTCCCGGTGACTCCACCGAGACGGAAGACGAAAGCAGTGACGACGAAGAAGGCTTCCTCGCTGGTTTAACTCGCCGACTCGCTCGAGACGGAAGACGAAAGCAGTGACGACGAAGAAGGCTTCCTCGCTGGTTTAACTCGCCGACTCGCTCCTTCAACTCAGCGTCTCCCTCCTCCACTCTTCAAGACTGAGGTAACAACTACACAAAGTTCACTCCTTATGAGACTTTACATTTTCAAGCTTTACTAACTATAACTGTTTCTTGCTTTGCAGGAGATACTTAAAGTCGCTGCTACTTCACCTCAGTCAACACTGAGTGGACTCGGAAGCTATTAAAGTCGCTGCTACTTCACCTCAGTCAACACTGAGTGGACTCGGAAGCTATTCAAACTCAGGAAGTAGAAGTCCTATCACTCCACCTCCACCGGCCCCTACGACAACGTTTCGTAGAGACAATGCGTGGGATGTGATTTCTGCAGCTGCTGGAGAAGTGGCTAAACTCAAACTCGGAAGCTACGAGCCTCATCATCTTCCTCTTCAAACCCCTGAGTCTCTTCTCCGTCGTCAAAACGCATCGTTTCTTGCTGAGAAGTATCTCCAACAGCAGCGTCTCATCGACCAGATGTTGCTCTGTTCTACTCAGTCGAAAATTAACCTTTCAGAGAATCATTACCGTAAGAGAGTAGTTGAAGAAAATGTCGTATGCGAGAATCCTAGATACGTAAGATCGAACAACGCTCTATCCAACAATACATGGCTGCCACCGAACCACGCCGGAACTCCCCTGAAACGTCCGTCTGTCGGTACCGGAGTTTTTCTTCCCCGTCGATACCCAACAACGACCCCTTCCGAATCCAAGAAAAGAACAGGTATTATACATTGAAAATATCGTTTTAATTTTGAGTCTTGATGTGTATGAAAGATTCTAATTTTACCTCTTGCATCTCAGTACCAGTCAACTCACAAGCTATGATGCACCCAAGAGTTAATCCACAAAATCTCAAATTTGATGAGTTCACCAATGTGATTGAATCAAGTCGTAGCCAGTTCGATTACGGTAATTACCCTCAATTACTAATTACTAATTACTAATTATTACTTAAGCAAAAAAAGAGTTTTTCATCTAACAACTACTGTATTTATGACATTAACAGAGACCATGTTAGCGAGAAGTGCGCTACTTGCTCGTCAGGAAAAACTCAGAGCAGCTAGACTCAGCTGTCTAAACCAAGGAAGAAGTCTTCCACAAGATTGGATGTATTGAAGATATTGTTGTAACTCTGTTTTTTGATCTAAAAAGAAGTAGCTTTAGTGTGGGAAGTGGTTTGGGTTTAGGCATTTATAATTATGATTAGTACTAATAAGGTTATGTCATATGTAATATGGTAATGAGAATAAATTTAGGTGAAGTGTGTTACATTATAAAAATGTTTTTTTTAGTTACCTAGACAAAGCTCTCTGTAATTTTTTTGTTAATCTTGTGTGGGGAGTGAGGTAATTTTTTGTATGACTTTTAGTCGACAGTGAAATTCAAAAATGTGATGGGTGGGATTTGTTATTTGTGTTACTATGAAGTGTTTTCAGCTATTTTTCGGAAATTCTAATAGTAGTATTTGTATTAATGTTTAGTACAATATTTTGAAAAAAGGAAAAAAGAAAGATGATATGATGACATGGAAAAAGCAAAAAAAAAAAGAAAGAAAAGAGAAGCCAAAGAGTTGCGTAGGCGTGAAGCAGTGGGCAATGCACAGTCTTTGAAATACGAATCACCTTTTTTTTTTTCATTTTAGTTTTTATCTGTAAATCTGATCTATTATTGTCCTGTACATATCTTTGTGATGTAGATTTTTGGAGTACATAAATTCTGACTATTTTATAGTAACTATTGTTATTAATTCCTACATTATATACTGTTAACAAAGCAAAAGCTAAGATTAGAGACCCTTAACTTGTTTGATTTTCAAATTTCGAAATTTTTGAGTGTTTGGTGGTTGCTCAGTGAAGTTGTTTTGGCCTCATCTAATTTTCAACCCCTTTGACATCTCAAGTCATTACAATTCAAATTTAGAACATAAAATTAAATAGTATGTTGAAAGTAATCTAATAGTTTTAGTTTTTTGAATGTAATAGTTTGCAAAATCTCATGTTTGTGGCCTATTACAACTGCATGCGTTTGAAACAGTTTTAGTTTTTTGAATGTAATAGTTTGCAAAATCTCATGTTTGTGGCCTATTACAACTGCATGCGTTTGAAACACAATCATTAGTAGTTTTTCTTGCTATAATTTCTGTTTTAAATTAATTCTTTTTTCTTTTTTTGAGAATTGTTTGTAAAATGTATTCATTTTTAACAGCTAATTAGTTGTGTATATCACTTAAGCAACTATTTCCTTCTATGAAGTCTTGTCGTCGCATGCATGTAACGCATGTTTACTGTGTTTATATAAGTGAATGCCAAATTTTAGAGAGCTTAGAGTCATTCAAATTCAAACATTACACCGGCCAAAGGTTAATAATATACATTTGAAAAAAAAAAGATATATAATGATAGCGATGATTGTTGCACACAATCCGGATAGAGCCAACAACAATCACAATTCTTTTTTCTTTTTTTGAGAATTGTTTGTAAAATGTATTCATTTTTAACAGCTAATTAGTTGTGTATATCACTTAAGCAACTATTTCCTTCTATGAAGTCTTGTCGTCGCATGCATGTAACGCATGTTTACTGTGTTTATATAAGTGAATGCCAAATTTTAGAGAGCTTAGAGTCATTCAAATTCAAACATTACACCGGCCAAAGGTTAATAATATACATTTGAAAAAAAAAAGATATATAATGATAGCGATGATTGTTGCACACAATCCGGATAGAGCCAACAACAATCACAC
>CM071718.1:25984242-25996640 GCA_036630335.1 Physaria fendleri | reverse complement strand
CCCAGATGTAGCGTCATCCAGAAGTGAACTGAGTAACCAATTCTTGAGTCTTGTTTTATATTACATGCAAATCACGTCACAATCAAGATCCTAATTCAACAAGTTTCAATCATGACTTTAGCAATCAAGACATTGAATTGGCTAAAGAAGATAGGTGTAAAGTTAACAAAAAGAAGATAGGTGTAAAGTTAACAAGTGGTATCAAAGCAGTTGGTTTATTGTTCAAGATTGTGGTTTCTAGTAAATCATCAAAGGTGAACGAGTTTTGGTTGTGAATTATCTGAAGATTGAAGTTAAGATCAGTGCAGAGTAAGGCTAGATTGCAGGTGCAGCTAAAAGGGGCAGTTTGTAGAGAAAATCAGAATTTATGATTCACAGAAGGATACCATGTGAAGGAGAGTCGGATCTGATCAATTCGGCACCGTCGAAACGTTGGTATCAGAAGTATGTGAGAGATCTGTAAAAGAAAATAAGATGATCGTTAGTGTTCTTGGTTACAGAAGCAGGAAGATTCACAGGTTTGTGGATTGTGGATGATGGTTCATTCATTAGCTTCATTAACATATGGTGCTGCAAGTGTACCAAGAACTTGCAGGTAAAGTTATAAAGAGCACAAGGAGGATTTGAGTCTAGTGTCAAAGTTTTAATCAAAGATTAATTCTTTGATATGTTTGTTATGCCGGTTGAAGGTTGTGAAGAACATAGTTTTCTTTCACTGGATAATATGCATTCTAGTCACTTAAAAATCATGATTCAAAGCAATGAAGCAGGTTTGTTTTTTGCACCAGCTGCAAGTAAGGTGGTGATGTTCCTACTAGTGTTTTCAGAGTTTAGGGTCAACAGTAGTAAGAAGCCAAGATTTGTTGAAGAGCAAGTATGCATGTTCACTGTGTATGGGTATAGCCAAGATTCATTACTTGGTTTTAGTGTGAATTTTTGGTTATTGCAGTGTAAGGTTTTTTGGTGCAAACTTGTGTTCAAAAGGAGTATGATTATTGCAGTGTAAGGTTTTTTGGTGCAAACTTGTGTTCAAAAGGAGTATGATCAATTTCAAGAAGCTAATAAAAGTCTAAAAGCTGGGGGACGCCTTAGTTGTTTATTGACTGGTTTATATGCAAGGAGTTGTTTGAACATCCAAGTTGGTTTGGCTTTCAAAGACTATAAAGTAGAGTTGCAGCAAGCTGTTATCTTTTGAGGTTTTCAGAAGTTGCAGGAAATTTAGAAGAAGGCATAATTGAGTTCAGACTCTAGGGTAATCTTCAGGTGTCTCTTGAATAACTAAAAAGGCACAAGGTTTTGTGTTGTTTATCATGTAGAATAGAGGTTTCTCAAATGAACAACGGAAACGTTTTCTCTGTTTAAGGGCAAGACAAGGATTCAACAGGATATTTGGACGTGGGAAGTCATCAGACAATAGACGCTGATACAAGATGCATGTGTGAAAGTCACACAGGTGGTTTGTTGGAACATGATGATTCATGTGGGAACAACAAGGTTATAATCTTGTATGTGGCTAGTAGAGACTAAGTTGAATCAAGCTCAGGTCAGGTTGGAGCTAATGACACTTGAAGAGTATTGGTACGAGTGTAGTCTCGTGGGAAATCTGATAAGGAAAACATCAATAGCGTTGAAAGGTTAAGGAGAAGGAAATTAAAGTGTTCTTTGGTGGGTTTTTACATCAATAGCGTTGAAAGGTTAAGGAGAAGGAAATTAAAGTGTTCTTTGGTGGGTTTTTTAGTACAGCAAGCGTGTCAACTTGTCGACAATATAGGAGGCATAATATCTAGGCCTGGGCTGCGGGGCAGCCCGCCCCGCCCCGCATAAAAGCCCGTGGGCTTTTTCATTTTTTAACCCACACCCGCCGCGCGTCGCCCCGCGTACAAATTGTCCCCTAAATTAAGTCCGTACCCGCCCCGAAAATTACCCGCGAAGCCCGCGAGCAAGCGTAACTCGCAAAAACCCGCAACGTATAATCCCGCGAACCAGTAAAATTAAAAGCCAAAATTAATTTCAAAAAATCTTTTAAACCAATATCCAAAGACAACCGATTCAAAGCTTCAAACAGTATCCAAACACAAAAGTCATTATCCAACAAAGTCATACAAAAAAACACAAACAAACGTTCAAAGTTTCAAAGCAACAAAGACATAACAGCATTAAACCTTTAAATTTCACCCTTCAAGAGTTGAATCTATTGTTGTGTTATCACCAATCTCCTCATATTCTTCAATACATAAATCTTGAATCATATTCTTCAATACATAAATCTTGAAGTTCAGTCTCCAAAACTAAAAGAATTAATATATACAATTAGGTGAGATTGCTAAAAATTAAAAACAGTACTTAGGAACTTAAAATATACCATTACCATTATCATAAGCTGTGAATCCTCTTAGCAAATTACGAGCACAAATCAAAGCTTGAATATTTTTTGGAAGAAGAGAACTCCTATACTTGTTCAAAACACGAGAACCAATGCTAAAAGAGGATTCAAAGGCTACCATAGTGATAGGAATGCTTAGAATATCACATGCCATTAGTGACAATTCTCTAAACCTCATTGAATTATCTCTTCAACAATCCAAAACATTTAGCTTTGCAAACATATTCATATCTATTGGTGGTTCTTCTAGATACAAATCCAAAGTTGATTTTCCACTTTCACTCACATTTTGTGGTTCTTCTAGATACAAATCCAAAGTTGATTTTCCACTTTCACTCACATTTTTCTTATGAAAATTATGAAAGTCCTACATGATTCAAAAAAACAATAACAATCAGATTAGTCAGATTTAAGAAACAATAAAAAATCAGAATAAACAGCACTAAACTAAGCACTAAACAATCAGATTAATTTGAAACAGCATATAATAGAGTATGTTTACTTACATCATAGTTAACAGCAGATTTACCATGTCTATGAGAACTATCATCTTCCATTTGTTCTTCTTAAAAAGATTGTGGCCATTGAGATGAACTCTCACCTGATGTTCCAGAACCAACCTTATATGCCTCAAATAACTTACTCATCTTTGTCCTTACATTTTCCTTTTTAGCTTCACAAGTTGTCTCAGATAGGTAGGAGAAACAATAATCCAAAAGAGACATTTTAAACCTTGGATCAAGCACAGCAGCCATGGCAAGAACATCTGAATAGTCACTCCAATACTTATCGAATTGCATCTTCATAGCCCCTATATAGTCACTCCAATACTTATCGAATTGCATCTTCATAGCCCCTATCATATCAGCTACTATAGGGTTGAAGCTATTCTCATGTACTTGCAACCAATATTTGATCTTATAAACTTGCATGAAATACAAGTTGGATGTAGGATATTTAATTTGATCTTATAAACTTGCATGAAATACAAGTTGGATGTAGGATATTTAGAACCAGATATCAAAGTAGTTATTTCGTCAAAGGGTTGTAGCAATTCACACATCTCTAACCCAAGATCCCATTCTTCTTCTGTTGGTAAATGATTGTACGAAAGATCCATTCCTTGATAACAATGAAATGCTTCTTTGTAGAGGATGGCTCTATCAAGCATTTTAAACGTTGAATTCCATCTTGATTTTAAACGTTGAATTCCATCTTGTTGGAACATCTAGAGACAGGCCAGCTTTGATTTTCAAACCCACAGAGTTTACACAAGTATCAAACATCTTTTGTCTACTTTCTGAAGCTTGTATAAACTTAATACTCTCTCTGATTTTGTTGTGATTGATGTCCCAATGACCTTCAAACCCTTTTGCACAATCAAATTTAAAATGTGGGTTGCACATCTTATGTGAAAAAATTGTCCTTTGCACATCAACTTATCTTCTAAAACCAACTGCCTCTTTACTATATTTTGCATAGCGTCATTGTTACTTGCATTGTCTAGGGTAATAGAGAAGACTTTTTTCTCTATTCCCCACTCTCTCCACAAGTCTAACAATTTCATAACTAACTCCATTCCAGTGTGAGGAGGAGGTAAAGCCACAAATGCTAGAATCCGGTTTTACAAATTCCAATCCTTATATATGTAATGTGCTGTCAAGCACATATAACCCTCAACAGTTAAGGCAGTCCACAAGTCAGATGTGAAATTTATCCTACCAGGAACCTCAGCCAATTCTCTCTTCAATTTCACTCATTCTCATACAATTTGAAGATGTCAGAAGCCACTGTTTTCCTACTTATATGCTGCACATCAGGACAGGAACCTCAGCCAATTCTCTCTTCAATTTCAATTTCTCATTCTCATACAATTTGAAGATGTCAGAAGCCATTGTTTTCCTACTTATATGATGCACATCAGGATTCAAATACTTCAACAGCATTCTGACCTTAGTGTATTCAACAAATGAGAAAGATAAATCATGCTCAATAACACACTTGGCTAACAAATCCCTAACCCCAGCTGATCAATTTTTTTGGACTGTAATCTACCCTCAGCATTAATAAGCAGATCACCTACATCTCCATCAGTCCTAGGTGTTCTAGAGCATTAATAAGCAGATCACCTACATCTCCATCAGTCCTAGGTGTTCTAGAACATCTCTGTGAGTGATGACTATAACTCGTCGTTCCTTGCTTATGCGAGTGATATGCATAATCTTGCAAACAATGCTTACATTGAGCTCTAAATACAAGTTTACCTTTACTAACCTTTTGAATAACTGTAAAGTTATCCCATACTGATGAAATCTTTTCTTGAGTCGTTTCCTATTACTATCACTCTTTGGACTATCTCCTTCAACCCAATCATCTGATTCAGTTGGTAAAGTTGATCCTTGGCTTGGTGGGTTTTGGGTACTAGACTTCTTACTAGCTGATTCAAGTTTTTTAGATTCCATTTATGTTGAATCCATTAACTATCTACAAAATAAGATAGACAATAACCACAAAAGAAATAAGTACCAGTATTACTGAAATCGAAAATTGAAATTGAGAATTTCTTAAGTTAAGATAAAGCTAAAAGAAGTAAGTAACTAGTAAGATACAGCTAATACCGTAAGTTAATACCTGAGAGATGACTTCTTCTTTATTTGGAATCTTGGAGATGAACTCAGAAAAAAAAAACGAAGAAGAAGAAGAAGATGAGAGGAGGCGGACTGCGCGAGGAAGAAGAGTAATGGAAGGGATTAGGTTTCCTTTTTTGTCTCTTTGTTGTTTTATTAATTATATATTTTTTTATAAATATAATAACTATACAATATTATATATAAATATATCAAAATATTCTACTCAAAACTTAGTTGAATATGGAATATCCAACTCAATATTTTTGCAGTTCAAATATTTTATAGATTATATAACATCAATTATTTATTTTTATGTTCATATCATATTTATATAACAATATTATAGTCAATATATTCCTAAATATTTTTGTATGTATAAACTTTTTTCAAAAATATTATAATTACATATGTGGGACCCGTGGGGGCTCGCGGGGGCCCGCAGACCCGCCCCGCTAGTCCGCACAAATTTTAGACCCGCTATAAGCCCGCCCCGCGAACCCGCAAACAATTTTCTTAGGCTCGAACCCGCCCCGCGGCGGGTAAAAGCCCGCGAACCTGCGGGTTGCGGGCCTCAAAACCCAGGCCTACTCTATACATATTCTCATCAACTTTTTCACCAGCTTCATCTTTTGACAACTTGACAGTAGTTCTCATAGGTAGGCCTGGGCATTTGGTTGTAAACCGAAAAAACCGAACCGAAAAAACCGAAAAATAACCGAACCGACTTGCGGTTCTGAACGGGTTAAACTCTCGAGAGATCTTGTCTCGAGTGAAACCTGACTAGTCCGTATTCAAACGGACGACATCAGAAGTAAAGCCACAAATGCTAGAATTCGATTTTGCAAATTCCAATCCTTATCTATGTAATATATTGTCAAGCACATATAATCCTCAACAGTTAAGGCAGTCCACAAGTCAGATGTGAAATTTATCCTACTAGGAACCTCAGCCAATTCCCTCTTCAATTTCAATTTCTCATTCTTATACAATTTGAAGATGTCAAAAGCCAATGTTTTCCTACTTATAGGTTGCACATCAGGATTCAAATACTTCAACAACATTCTGACCTTAATGTATTCAACAAACAAGAAAGGTAAATCATGTTCAATAACTCACTTGGCGAACAAATCCTTAACCTCAATCTGTTCAATTTTTTTGGATTGTAATCTACCCTCAACATTAATAAGCATATCACCTACATCTCCATCAGTCCTAGGCGTTCATGAACATTTGCTTGCTTATGCGATTCATATGCATAATCTTGCAAACAATGCTTACATTAAGCTCTAAATACAACTTTACCTTTACTAACATTTTTAATAACTGTAAAGTTGTCCCATACTGATGAAATCTTATTCTTGGGTCGTTTCCTTTTACTATCAATCTTTGGACTATCTCCTTCAACCCAATCATCTGATTCAGTTGGTAAAGTTGATCCTTGGCTTGGTGGCTTCAACCCAATCATCTGATTCAGTTGGTAAAGTTGATCCTTGGCTTGGTGGGTTTTGGGTACTAGATTTCTTACTAGCTGATTCACGTTTTTTAAATTCCATTTCTGTTGAATCCATTCACTATCTACAAAATAAGATAGACAATAACCAAACAAAAGAAGTAAGTACCAATATTACTGAAATCAATTGAAATTGAGAATTTCTTAAGTTAATATACAGCTAAAATAAGTAAGTAACCAGTAAGATACAACTAATAACCTAAGTTAACACCTGAGAGATGGTTTTTTCTTTATTTGGAGTCTTGGAGATGAACTTCAGGAATAAAAAACAAAAAAAAAGAAAGAAGAGAGGAGGAAGAATGCGTGAGGAAAAAGAGTACTGGAATTAGGTTTTCTTTTTTTTTTTCTTGCATACTTCACTTTTTGTTGTTTTGTTAATTATATTTTTTTATATAAATGATATTACAATAAATGTAAATATAATAGCTATACAATATTATATATATATACATCAAACTATCCTAAATATTTTTCTATGTATGAATTTTTTTAAAATATATCAATATATGTGGGACCCGTGGGGGCTTGCGGTCCCGTCCCGCAAACCCGCAGAAATTTCAAACCCGCTATAAACCCGCCCGCGAACCTGCAAACAATTTTTTTAAGCCCACACCCGCCCCATGGCGGGTAAAAGTCCGCACCCGGCCCGTGGCGGGGAAAAGCCCGCGGGGCGGAAAGCTGAGGCCTAGTAGTGAGTAAAAGTCCGCACCCGGCCCGTGGCGGGTAAAAGCCCGCGGGTCGGAAAGCTGAGGCCTAGTAGTGAGTAATTGAACAACTTCTTGATTGTCACCTTCAAAAATAATTCGGCGGAAACCACGATTGCAACATTGTTTCATCGCCATTATTAAACTTTAAAGTTCACTTTTTAAGGCGTTTTGAACCACACGTCCTTTAGCCTGTCCTCCTGTGATAAGGTTGCAAAATTCATTCTGAATAACCCATCTCGCACCTGTAGATGATAATTGAAAAGCTCCATCATAATTACACTTTAGCCAGCCCGGTGGTGGAGGAAGCCAACTATCCCTTTGTGAAGTTCGAACAACCACATTCGTCCTGTAACTTGAAGTTCATCATCGCTACTCGATGAATTGTGAAGTTGCATCCATTCCAAAGCATCTTTTTTTGCTTGTTGGATAACTCTACGCCATGATTTATTTTTACGCTGAAAAATCAGTAAATTACGACTTTTCCATATACGCAAAAGGATCCAAAGAGGATATTGCTGGAAAAAAAGGTGATAGAGATGAGCTACTGTCCAAAATTCTTGTTAAAGTCTCTTCAAAGGAGCCACCACCTGAGCTTATATTCATAATAGACAACCCTGAATTTCTCCAAACCGCTTGAGCATAACCACAACAAAAAAATAGGTGATAATTATCTTCATCAGTCGTGCAGCAACGATGACATTGCGAAAATCATGATATATGACGTCTTCTCATATTAACACCAGTAGGCAGGGAAAGTGAGAGGATTTTCTAACAAAAATGCTTGATTTTTGAAGTCGTATTAAGTTTCCAAACTTTCTACGTAAGAGTAGTATCCCCAGGCGCAGGAATAATAGGTGCTTGATTTTGATAACCTCTGGTAGCTAGCCAGTATCCTGATTTAACCGTATAAATATCATCTTTATTGTAGTGCCAACCTAGGAGGTCCAGAGTTGATGCAATAGAGATTTTCAGTCGCTGAATAATCGAAATATCTTCCGGTTCGACCTAAGCTGCTAACTTGAGCGGATCCCAATCTGTATTTGAATTATTGAAAATATCAGGACCATCATATTAGGAATAGAATCTTCGATCCGTCTTGGAGGTCTTGGGGGGTCTAGTTGTTAAACTCTCGAGAGATCTAGTCTCGAGTGAAACCTGATTAGCCTGGAGCAATCTGGGCGTATCATAAGGACAGCTCAAAAAGGCTCTGCTTCTTGCATGAGATTGTCGAGTCGAGTGGAGGGCTCAGTCGTGGTGAAGACACATCATTGAGACACCATCATTTTTCTTCCATTACATGAAAACACAATGATATCATTCTCCACTTGCTACAGTATTTTGCATGCATGAATAAACGCATGTTTTGATCGTAAATGGTCGAGTCTTTGAAGTCGAGGTCGAGTGTTGTATGATTTCTCCATCATATACGTACCGCGGATTAGTTATCGTCGAGCTTCTATGTACCGTGGGTCCTTATCGTCGAGGAATTTGTCGATCATAGACTTACTGAACATCACGGGTATTACATTTTGCATGCATGAATAAACGCATGTTTTGATCGTAAATGGTCGAGTCTTTGAAGTCGAGGTCGAGTGTTGTATGATTTCTCCATCATATACGTACCGCGGATTAGTTATCGTCGAGCTTCTATGTACCGTGGGTCCTTATCGTCGAGGAATTTGTCGATCATAGACTTACTGAACATCACGGGTATTACACCGCACCTGTAGATGATAATTGAAAAGCTCCATCATAATTACACTTTAGCCAGCCCGGTGGTGGAGGAAGCCAACTATCCCTTTGTGACGTTCGAACAACCACATTCGTCCTGTTAACTTGAAGTTCATCATCGCTACTCAATGAATTGTGAAGTGTCATCCATTCCAAAGCATATTTTTTTGCTTTTTGGATAACTCTACGCCATGATATATTTTTGCACTGAAAAATCAGTAAATTACGACTTTTCCATATACGCAAAAGGATCCAAAGAGGATAATGCTGGAAAAAAAGGTGATAGAGATGAGCTACTGTCCAAAATTCTTGTTAAAGTCTCTTCAAAACGTTCGAACAACCACATTCGTCCTGTTAACTTGAAGTTCATCATCGCTACTCAATGAATTGTGAAGTGTCATCCATTCCAAAGCATATTTTTTTGCTTTTTGGATAACTCTACGCCATGATATATTTTTGCACTGAAAAATCAGTAAATTACGACTTTTCCATATACGCAAAAGGATCCAAAGAGGATAATGCTGGAAAAAAAGGTGATAGAGATGAGCTACTGTCCAAAATTCTTGTTAAAGTCTCTTCAAAGGAGCCACCAGCTGAGCTTATATTCATAATAGGCAACCCTGAATTTCTCCAAACCGCTTGAGCATAACCACAACAAAAAAAATAGGTGATAATTATCTTCATCAGTCGTGCAGCAACGATGACATTGCGAAAATCATGATATATGACGTCTTCTCATATTAACACCAGTAGGCAGGGAAAATGAGAGGATTTTCCAACAAAAATGCTTGATTTTTGAAGTCGTATTAAGTTTCCAAACTTTCTGAGTAAGAGTTGTATCCCCAGGCGCAGGAATAATAGGTGCTTGATTTTGATAACCTCTGGTAGCTAGCCAGTACCCTGATTTAACCGTATAAATATCATCTTTATTGTAGTGCCAGCCTAGGAGGTCCTGAGTTGATGCAATAGAGATTTTCAGCCGCTGAATAATCGAAATATCTTCTGGTTCGACCTAAGCTGCTAACTTGAGGGGATCCCAATATGTATTTGAATTATTGAAAATATCATAGACCATCATATTAGGAATAGAATCTTCGATCCGTCTTGGAGGTCTTGGGGACCATCATATTAGGAATAGAATCTTCGATCCGTCTTGGAGGTCTTGGGGGGTCTAGTTGGAGCCAAGGATCTAGCCAAGCACTTGTGATTTCACCTTGGCCAATTAGGAAGCATAGACCTGATTTGAGAAGATCCATGGAGTAATGATTTCCATATGTAAGATGCATTCTTCCCCTGTTTGGCATTGAAAATGATCATTAAAATATCAGGTTTTTAATACCTTCGTCATTAAGCTATTCGGAGCTTGCATGATTCGCCAAAATTGTTTTCCTAACAGGGTTTGATTAAAGCACTCAAGATCTCGGAATCCAGGACTCCCCCTCCTTCTTCGATATACTTAGCTGTTTCCAAGAAAACCAGTGTAAGATCTCGGAATCCAGGACTCCCCCTCCTTCTTCGATATACTTAGCTGTTTCCAAGAAAACCAGTGTATCCGTCTTGTAGTTTCTGTAGAGCCCCACCAATAACGTGCTAATTTCTTTTCAATATCAAAATTCCTTAGTCAGTCGAAAAAGATTCATTGTATAGACGGGAAGATCCAGAGCTACTGCTTTGATAAGTGTTTTCTTGCCTCCTAGGGACAGAAATCTTTTGTTTCATCCCTAAATTCAAGCTTTGACTTTGTCCAAGACATATTTAAATGAATCTGATTTCTTGTTTAAGAAACTCTCTGGTAAACCGAAATATTTGCCAGTGCCATTTGAATTGTGAATACCCAAGAATGCCTGATTTGCCGACATCTATCTGGTGGAACACGTTTACCAAAAGTGATAGAGGACTTTTGAAGATTAATAGACTGCCTCGATCCTTTTTCATATTGGTTGAAAATACTTTTAACATCTTGGCTGTATGAAGATTAGACATGGTGAAAAATAGTGAAGGTGAAAAATAGTGAATCATCAGCGAAGAGGAGATGTGATATGTCATGCATGTGATTCCCAATATTCATTGGAGTTATATGTCTCTGTCTTTCAGCTCGAGACATTAAATGCGAAAGCACCTCCACACATAGGATAAAGAGGTAGGGCGATAGGGGATCTCCTTGGCGAATACCTCTCGTGGATTGGATGTGGCCATGAGGAGTACTATTGATGAAAACTGAATAACTAACACTAGTAACACAAGCCATAATCCAATTAATCCATTGAGTCGCAAAACCTATACTCTGCATTGTATAAACTAAAAATCTCCATTAAAGCCGATCATAAGCCTTAGTTACATCTGTTTTGACCGCCATATACGAATTAGACTTTCGTTTCCTAACTTTAAGAGCATGAAATATTTCATGTGCGACTATAATGCTATCTTGGATCATTCTTCCTTGGATAAAAGGTGCATTCAGATGTTCTTTGAGTCGATTCACTAGGATCTTGGAGATTACTTTGTAACTAACATAAAGCTATTGGCATGTAGTGAGCCATTGAATTACCACTCGTATCCTTCGGAATTAAACACAAGTTAGTATGGTTCATATTAGACGCCATTGTTGCTGAAGTAAATAATCGTGACTTCATGAACAACATCTGATCCAATATCTTCCCAAAATTGTTGATAAAAATCAGCCGAAAAACCATTTGGTCCTGGAGCTCTGGTTGCTCCAATACTAAAAATTGTCGATTTTATCTCATCTCTTGTTACTGGTCGAGTAAGGCTATCGTTAATTTTCGTGATCAAGTCATGAAAAATCTGATCAAGGGTAGTCTCGGGGGGTTGATTTGAGGTATATTGCTGCTGAAAGGTATATTGCTGCTGAAAATAATTAATTGCCACCTCTGCAGTATGACTTTCATCTGTATGAACTACATCATACTCATCCGTAATCGTAGCCATTCGGTTTCGAGCCCTTCTCGATTTGGTTACTGAGTGGAAAAATTTCGTGTTGCGGTCTCCATTTTTCAGCCAACGATTTCGACTTCGAATTCGTTGTTGCCAAAACTTTTCCTCATCTAAATAGGCTTGATTTAACTCTTTTCTGAGATCTTTACATTGAGCCATTGTAATTTTATGTCTGTATATGTAATACCATTTACAATGGTTGGTTGAATCTTTTTATTCAACTATTGAATCACTACAATGGCCATTATTTTTACTTGTTTAATCTTATATGGATTATTATCTATTGAAAATTTAGCTTTTATTTTTAAATAAAAATTTATAATTTTATAGTTACAAATAGATATTCGTTTCATTTCCAAATAATTTAAATTCATTTATTTGATATTAATTAAATTAATTTAGCTTCCAAATAATTTAAATTCATTTATTTGATATTAATTAAATTAATTTAGCTTTTATTTTTAAATAAAAATTTATAATTT
>CM071718.1:25964415-25975546 GCA_036630335.1 Physaria fendleri | reverse complement strand
TTTCACCAGCAGTTAAATTTAAACATAAAATTGGCAGATTTGAGGTTCTATCAGATTAATTTTGAGGCTATGGAATGACATATCTGTTTGTTATTTGTCTTTGTTTCTTTGAGGCTGTGGGATGATTTGGGATGTTTGATACATAGATCAGTCTAGGATCTAAATCCTCGAAATTGGGAGCCATTGTCATTTTCATATCGCTTCAGAGATTAGGGCTTCAGAGAGCAATTGCTACAGATTAGGGGTGAAATTGGGAGCCATTGTCATTTTCATATCGCTTCAGAGATTAGGGCTTCAGAGAGCAATTGCTACAGATTAGGGGTGAAGAGAATTAAGGAAAAAATCTTTATTTTATATACTCATCTGAACAATAATACGCATATCGTGATCGCATCTGATCTAATCTACGACTGAGATCTTCTTCACTCGGATCGTGAACTCATGTAACGGCTCAAATTAGACATATCGTGATCGCATCAGGAAAAAAAATAATAATTTTGTTTATTTTATTTGATTAAATATACAGCTACACAAGATAACATCATTTTTTAATTTAGCTTAGAATTGAGGTTATTAGTATTACCCAATAAACAATTATTTGTCCATCGAATAAATCAAATTTGATTAAGAAATATTTTAATAATATTGTCGTGTAGATAAGATTTGATGAGGCAAAATTAAAAATAAAAATATTAATAGAAAGAGAAGATCGCATCTCCACTAGGTCACGGTATTCGGGTATTCAAACCGGTTCGATTTGGGTAATTTCGATTTCGGTTCTTAAAGATATACTAAAAATTGTTAACCGTTTAAAAACTGGGTCACAGATTTGGTTTGATTCGGGTTCATATATTTTAGGTTTGGTTTACGGTTACATAAAATTAGGATCCGATTAATAACCATAAAAATAATTTATACTCAGATTACTTTGGATATCAGAATCCATAAAAACCCAAAAAAATAACTATAAATATGCAAAATTTAATAACAAATACCTAAACTAAAGTAGCCGAACTTGAACCGAACCACAGTTCTAAAATAATCAGAATCGAACGAAATTAAAAAGGAACCAAAGCCAAACCAAATAGTATTTTTTTAGTTTGTTCGGATCGAGTTTTGGTTCCAAGTATTTTTTTATTCTGCCATTTGTGAGACCTTGCCTTATTGAACTGTCATTTCTATCATCTGACTTATGAAAAAGACCACAATAGAAATTCGATCTCTGACATGATTGATTTGGAGTGGACGAAAATAACCTCGTGAGAACACGTGAAGGACTACGATTGGGACACATGGCGCTTTTGTCCTCGCAAGGACGTATTTTCCTGCCACAAAGTGACGCGTGAAATACCGCGACTGGGATACGTGGTGTTTCTATCATCCGAAAAGGACTATTCGTCCCCATCCTTACCACAGAAGTGGCATTTATGTTGATTCCAAAAAATTAATGTTAAATCTTTAAGGATGGTGATGAAAAAAATTAATATTTTTTGGAGAGAATAAAATCAAAAAAGATTTATGAAGAATGTAATAATGCAAATTTGGAAGAAAAAAATTTGTGAATGACCAACTAGGAATTACAATTATATTTAAATTTAAATTTTTACAACTGGATTAATAAAATTATTACAAGTCACTAATACATATTATTTCCAAAAATAATAATTGCTTTAAAAATAAATTGATACTAATTAAAGTCTACAACTTCAACAACAACAAATTATAGATTTCAGCTCCCAACTTTATTCTTCTTCCCAAATCTGGCTCTCCTTCTTCCGCGTGTCTTCTTCTCCCTCACTCTCAAAAAATCTCCAAAAGATGGTTCAAAATCGATTCGGAAACTAGAGAACATGTAACTATGGCGTTTTGTTATACAGCTACTCCTGATCGATTGAGTCGTAGATTTCCGAATCTTAGATCGATTCAACTTAAAGGGAAACCTAGAGCTGCTATGTTTAATTTGATTCCTGAGAATTGGGGTGGTTATGTTACTCCTTGGGTTGATGAGATTGTGAAATCTCTTAGACAGCTTAAATCAGTTCATTTTAGGAGGATGATTGTTAGTGATTTGGATCTGGATCGTTTAGCTAAAGCTAGAGCTGATGATTTAGAGGCTTTGAAGCTTGATAAGTGTTCTGGTTTTACTACTGATGGACTTTTGAGTATTGTTACTCACTGCAGGTACTACACTTATGAATTGATTCTTGCACTTGCCTCTCTTTGTATGTATAAGTTATTTACACTTATGAATTGATTCTTGCACTTGCCTCTCTTTGTATGTATAAGTTATTGTACAAAAAGAATCATATCTTCAAGTTTGTGTTTTTGAAGATCTTATCTTCTTTAACTCTATTGAGTAAGTAGATATGTTGGTGGTTACTTTTCTCCTTAATGATATTGTTGAACCTTACTTTATTTGATTTCTGACTACTTTTTACACCAAGGGTTATATAAGAAGAAATATTCATTTTAGACGTTTTAGGTTTCTAGAAGTTCATGTTTGTTATCTTGTTCCTATATCCTTAAATTGCTCTGGTTGCTGTTATGCCTGCTATTTAATCATATACTCCAATGATCTTCAGTTAGTTCTTAACTGGGGTAGTATAATTTTTGAACCTATGTTTCCTCTTTAGTTCCAATGATCTTCAGTTAGTTCTTAACTGGGGTAGTATAATTTTTGAACCTATGTTTCCTCTTTAGTGAATATTATCTTTATTGGTTCCTACTAAAGTTTGGATTTTTGTTTATGCATAGCAAAAAGATTGATTTCAGACATCTTCAGTATCTAGGAGTTCGTGAGTATTGTGTGGTTCTTGTTGCTGTTATGCAAATGCAATTTCTGAAAGTTCCATATTTCTCGAGCTGTTTCTTAATTTTATTCATCCTTCTCCAGGAAAATAAAGACGTTGTTAATGGAAGAGAGTTCTTTTATTGAAAAGGATGGTAAGTGGCTTCATGAGCTTGCTCAGCACAACACATCTCTCGAGGTTTTAAACTTCTACATGACGGAGTTTGCCAAAATCAGCGCCAAAGACTTGGAAACCATAGCTAGAAATTGCCGCTCTCTTGTTTCTGTGAAGGTTGGTGACTTTGAGATGTTGGAACTAGTTGGGTTCTTTAAGGCTGCTGCTAATCTTGAAGAATTTTGTGGTGGCTCTTTGAATGAGGATATCGGAATGCCTGAGAAGTACATGAATCTTGTTTTACCCCGAAAGCTTTGTCGTCTTGGACTCTCTTACATGGGACCTAATGAAATGCCAATATTGTTTCCATTCGCTGCTCAAATCCGACAGTTGGATTTCTTACATGGGACCTAATGAAATGCCAATATTGTTTCCATTCGCTGCTCAAATCCGACAGTTGGATTTGCTTTATGCATTGCTAGAAACCGAGGATCATTGTACGCTAATACAAAAATGTCCCAATTTGGAAGTTCTCGAGGTAAATGTTTATTTTACTGTCTTCTCTTGTTTACTTATCCTTATATTCAACTGAAATTCTTGTTATATTTCAGACAAGGAATGTAATCGGAGATAGAGGTCTAGAGGTTCTTGGACAGTACTGTAAGAAATTGAAGCGTATATTTCAGACAAGGAATGTAATCGGAGATAGAGGTCTAGAGGTTCTTGGACAGTACTGTAAGAAATTGAAGCGGCTAAGGATTGAGCGAGGGGCAGATGAACAAGGAATGGAGGATGAAGAAGGTTTAGTCTCACAAAGAGGACTCATTGCTTTGGCTCAGGGATGCCAAGAGCTAGAATACATGGCAGTGTATGTCTCAGATATAACTAACGAATCTCTAGAAAGCATAGGCACATATCTAAAAAACCTCTGTGACTTCCGTCTAGTCTTACTAGACCGAGAAGAGAGAATCACAGATCTACCACTCGACAATGGAGTCAGATCCCTCTTAATCGGATGCAAGAAACTCAGACGCTTTGCATTCTATCTACGACAAGGCGGCTTAACCGACCTAGGCCTAAGCTACATAGGTCAATACAGTCCAAACGTGAGATGGATGCTACTAGGTTACGTAGGAGAATCTGACGAAGGCCTAATCGAATTCTCACGAGGTTGTCCAAATCTACAGAAGCTAGAAATGAGAGGTTGTTGTTTCAGCGAACGAGCGATAGCTACAGCTGTTAACAAATTGCCTTCACTGAGATACCTATGGGTACAAGGCTACAGAGCATCAAGAACAGGACATGATCTAATGCTAATGGCTAGACCTTACTGGAACATCGAGCTGATTCCATCGAGAAGAGTTCCCGAAGTGAATCAGCTTGGTGAAGTAAGAGAGATGGAGCATCCTGCTCATATATTGGCTTATTACTCTTTGGCTGGCCAGAGAACAGATTGTCCAACAACTGTTAGAGTCTTGAAGTAGCCAACAGGTTCGTATATAATGATTTGGTTGTCTTTTTTTGAATTTTTAGTATTGGAGTTTCCACGAAGTTTGTGTATTTTTCGTTGATTTATATATGTAAGTTGTGATTTGATTGGGATATTTATAACTTTGACCTTCATAACTTTATTTGTTGTGAAAATTAATTGTTTTAAACTCCTTAGTAAGAAGACAAAAAAAAAATCATTTATTTACTCAAATAAGAAAACAATTTATGAAAATGGATAATTATATTACAACTGATTTTTTAAAATACAGTTGGAAAATTTTTAGAATCAACAGCAATAAGTCTAAAAGCTGCAATAGCTGCAGCAACAGACATCAAACTAAAGAAGACAACATTAACCCAATGCCATAGCTTTTGTAATGGATTTAACTTATTGTTCTTAGCCTTGTAATACATATGATTAGCTAGAATGAATGTGAGTGGGAATGTGCTCATTGCACCAGTTAGACTCATGAAGTCTCCTAGGAATGGTAACAGCGCCGAGAGAAGCGTGCTTATCGCAATGTACCCGCCTCTCGCCATGATCCTAAAGAGTAAGTTCTTTATTGCTAATGGGTTTCCTTTGATCCCGAACTTTGTGTCCATGTACTCATATGTTGGACTCGCAAATATCTACAAGAAGGATTCAATAAGAACGGTCTGAATCCCTAAACTCTAAACCGTAAACACAAATAGTTTTGAGAGTTTTCGGAGAGAAACTTACGTGCAAAGAGATAACTGATTGAAGGATAGCGGATATGTTAGCGAGGGCTTTGATCCAGAGAGGGCCATTAACGCTGTTTAGCAGATAAGTCGAGGTTGAAGATCCGTATGCCCAATAACCGATGAATGTAACCGCATACATCGGTAAAACACCTGCTGTGAATTGAAAGTATAGAGCCTTCATCATGTTTTTAACAACTGGTTAAGGGCAGTGAATCAGATTTATGAGTAGTTTAATCCAGAAGTATAGCTGAATCTTGATCATTATCTAGGAGATACCATCTCTAACGGATAGCACGATTGCTACAACGATGTAAATGAGGCTGAGGACGGTAGAAACTGCAAGCCAGATCCCAAGAGCCGATAAATGAGGAATCCCGATAGCGAAGACCGCACAAAAGAAACCAGCAATGGCTATACAATGAGGTAGTTTCACGATATGATCATCGCAAAAGAGCACATAAACAGCCTGCAAGGACAAAACACAACCTTAAAAATAACTAACTCGAGTCACGAAATGAAGAACCAAGAGAGCAAAACTGTTTAACTACCTACAACCTTAAAAATAACTAACTCGAGTCACGAAATGAAGAACCAAGAGAGCAAAACTGTTTAACTACCTTGAAAGCGGAACCAGCTAGTATGATGAAACCACAATTAATCATGAAAAGATTGACATATTGCAATCCCCATGTAAGATAATAGGCTTTTCTACCATAAATGAAACCAGCAAGGTCTCGATATCGAATGTGTCTTTTGCCACCAAACTCATGAAGCTTAGCTATGAGAGAATTTGCATAAAGAGAGATTGCTGTAGCAAGAATAAGACCAACTACACCACCAATCCAACCTAAAGGAACCATTATAGTTCCTGGAAAGCCCAATACATAAGCACTGTTTATACAAGTTGTCAGAACAAAGGCCACCTGAAACCATGAATCTGTACATTCCACAAAACATATTACTTAGCTTTTCCCAAATTATGATCTCAGATTATTGAAAGCAAAGATGGAGAATCAAGAAACTTGAACTACATATCCAATTATCACATTACATGATCACTAAAGACAACTTCTTTTACAAAGAAACTAGGGTTTGGCTAAGGCACAGAGAGACAAAGAGAGAACCAAATCAAGAAATGGGTATTCACATCACAGGATCATTAAAGACAGCATTTTTAAGAAAGGGTCATCCTCATAATCATCAAAGACAACATTTTTAAGAAAGTGTCATCCTCTTAAACATAAAAGTCAACATTTTTAAGTTACTAAAGAGTCACCATTGCCAAAACTAAATCATATTACAGAAGAAAAAAAAAAAAAAAGTCAACATTTTTAAGTTACTAAAGAGTCACCATTGCCAAAACTAAATCATATTACAGAAGAAAAAAAAAAAAAAATTTTTAAGTTACTAAAGAGTCACCATTGCCAAAACTAAATCATATTACAGAAGAAAAAAAAAAAAAACAAAAATTAACAATTGAATCGATTACAAACCGCTGCTAATTTGATGAGCAGTGTCAGGGATTTCAACTCCATCATCATTGATTTTACGATTCTTAGCTTCAGTGCTTGTCATGGTTTTTGCTAAGAAACTTTCTCTTCCTTCTTCTTCTTCGACCACATTGAGAAATTTTGAGTAAGCCAGCTTTTATAAATTGTAACAAAAATTCTGTCTTTTTAGCGAATCTTTCCCCCATTTCCTCCCACACTAATAACGAACAAAGAAGAAATTATTCGTTTTTGATTGAAATAATCTAGCTTGATTCGAAACTGATAACAAAAAGAATAAGAATTTCTAATGAGTCAAAAAGAAAATTGAGAGATTAGAAAATCTTCACAGAACTAAAGCTGGATTCTTGTTATAGGGGTCTAGAGGTTCTTGCACAGTACTGTAACCAATCTCATGCAGAGTCAATCTATAGGAGTTCCTGCTTTTTTTTTTTTTGTCTGAGGGTTTGTAGTTTCAGTATTTGGGTGGATGGCATTAAGGTCGGGTTACCGGTCGGTTTGTATGGCCATACATAAAATCCCGCATGCATTCATTTCGAAAAATTACTTTTCTTTTTTTTTTTTTTTTTTTTTTTTTTTATTTTTAAGTTACTAAAGAGTCACCATTGCCAAAACTAAATCATATTACAGAAGAAAAAAAAAAAAACAAAAATTAACAATTGAATCGATTACAAACCGCTGCTAATTTGATGAGCAGTGTCAGGGATTTCAACTCCATCATCATTGATTTTACGATTCTTAGCTTCAGTGCTTGTCATGGTTTTTGCTAAGAAACTTTCTCTTCCTTCTTCTTATTCGACCAAATTGAGAAATTTTGAGTAAGCCAGCTTTTATAAATTGTAACAAAAATTCTGTCTTTTTAGCGAATCTTTCCCCCATTTCCTCCCACACTAATAACGAACAAAGAAGAAATTATTCGTTTTTGATTGAAATAATCTAGCTTGATTCGAAACTGATAACAAAAAGAATAAGAATTTCAAATGAGTCAAAAAGAAAATTGAGAGATTAGAAAAGCTTCACAGAACTAAAGCTGGATTCTTGTTATAGGGGTCTAGAGGTTCTTGCACAGTACTGTAACCAATCTCATGCAGAGTCAATCTATAGGATAGGAGTTCCTGCATTTTTTTTCCGAGGGTTTGTAGTATTTGGGTGGATGCCATTAAGGTCGGGTTGCGGGTCGATTTGTTTCGTCCTACATAAAATCCCACATGCATTCATTTCGAAAATTACTTTTATAGGGGTCTAGAGGTTCTTGCACAGTACTGTAACCAATCTCATGCAGAGTCAATCTATAGGATAGGAGTTCCTGCATTTTTTTTCCGAGGGTTTGTAGTATTTGGGTGGATGCCATTAAGGTCGGGTTGCGGGTCGATTTGTTTCGTCCTACATAAAATCCCACATGCATTCATTTCGAAAATTACTTGCATGTATCCGTAATACAAAAGCTCGCAAACCCGCAATTCGCAAACTAAAAAATTCAAAATATACGATCCTTTAAACCATATATCTACAATCCGTAATCCGCAACAAATAATTAAAAAATAATTTATAGTATTTTAAATATAATTATTGCTTTTAGATTAAATAAAAAAATTATATAAAATAGAGTATATTTTTGGGTAATACGTGGAACTTGGCAAAATCTTTAAACATGCTTTGAACCCGTCCCACAAACCCATAAAATTTCTAAAAAGCCTACATCCGTAACTCCCACAAGTCAAATTTCTCATCTCTAGTGGCATCTATTTTCGAATTTGGTTTTGCTTCTTTTATCATCTCTAGTTTTAATTTAGTCCCATTCTCTTTGGTTTTAGTTTTCATCTTCGAATTTGGTTTTGCTTCTTTTATCATCTCTAGTTTTAATTTAGTCCCATTCTCTTTGGTTTTAGTTTTCATCAATTTTTTTATTATTATTTTTTTTCCTAAAACCCTGTCTGAAATTCTCTATAGTAAATTCATGGAATGGTCCTCTATCCGTCGGGAAAATTTTTAGAATCAACAGCAATAAGTCTAAAAGCTGCAATAGCTGCAGCAACAGACATCAAACTGAAAAACACAACATTAACCCAATGCCATAACTTTTGTAATGGATTTAACTTATTGTTCTTAGCCTTATAGTACATATGATTAGCTAGAATGAATGTGAGTGGGAATGTGCTCATTGCACCAGTTAGACTCATGAAGTCTCCTAGGAATGGTAACAGCGCCGAGAGAAGCGTGCTTATCGCAATGTACCCGCCTCTCGCCATGATCCTAAAGAGTAAGTTCTTTATTGCTAATGGGTTTCCTTTGATCCCGAACTTTGTGTCCATGTACTCATATGTTGGACTCGCAAATATCTACAAGAAGTATTCAATAAGAACGCTCTGAATCCCTAAACTCTAAACCACAGATAGTTTTGAGGGTTTTCGGAGAGAAACTTACGTGCAAAGAGATAACGGATTGAAGGATAGCGGATATGTTAGCGAGGGCTTTGATCCAGAGAGGGCCATTAACGCTGTTTAGGAGATAAGTCGAGGTTGAGGATCCGTATGCCCAATAACCGATGAATGTAACCGCGTACATTGGTAAAACACCTGCTGTGAATTGAAAGTATAGAGCCTTCATCATGTTTTTAACAACTGGTTGCCTCACTGTTGCCTATTCTTGATGAAATTATAGTGTCAATATAATCATCAAGCCAACTTTCTTTAAGATGTACATGAATTTGAATTTGAAGCATAAAACATGAAGATGAAATCTCGGAAGAATCACCTGAATTTCTGGAAGCATCCCGGTGTTGAATGCGAAAACAAGATTTGCAGCTGCTCCTGTGATAGTAAAGAGTTTGCTTAATGATGATCCTTGTATCTCATAATCTCTTGAAGGTAATTTTACTCCTACAAGCACACCAAAAAAGGGAAATGAATCAGATTTTTGAGTAGTTTAATCCATAAGTATAGCTGAATATTGATTTACCATCTCTGGGAAATGAATCAGATTTTTGAGTAGTTTAATCCATAAGTATAGCTGAATATTGATTTACCATCTCTAACCGATAGCACGATTGCTACAATGATGTAAATGAGGCTGAGGACGGTAGAAACTGCAAGCCAGATCCCGAGAGCCGATAAATGAGGAATCCCAATAGCGAAAACCGCGCAAATTAAACCAGCAATCGCTATACAATGAGGTAGTTTCAACATATGATCATCTCTGAAAAGCACATAAACAGCCTGCAAGGGCAAAGCACAACCGCAAATTTATGTAACTCGAGTCACGAAATGAAGAACCAAGAGAGCAAAACTGTTTAGCTACCTTTAAGGCGGAACCAGCTAGTATGATGAAACCACAATTAATCATGAAAAGATTGACATATTGTAATCCCCATGTAAGATGATAAGCTTTTCTACCATAAATGAAACCAGCAAGGTCTCGATATCGAATGTGTCTTTTGCCACCAAACTCATGAAGCTTAGCTATGAGAGAATTTGCATAAAGAGAGATTGCTGTAGCAAGAATAAGACCAACTACACCGCCAATCCAACCTAAAGGAACCATTATAGTTCCTGAATATCCCAACACATAAGCACTGTTTATGCCAGTTGTCAGAACAAAAGCCACCTGAAACCATGAATCTGTACATTCCACAAAACAATACTTAGCTTTTCCCAAAATATGATCTCAGATTATTAAAAGCAAGAGCAGTCAGAGGGAGAACTCCATATCCAATTATCACATTACATGATATTAAACACAACATCTTTTACAAAGCAAAACCTCTTATCTTTTAAAGGGCAGAGAGATAAAAGAGAGGAGACAACCAAATCAAGAAATGGGCACACCATATCTAATGTCACATCCTAGGATCATTAAAGACAACATTTTTAAGAAAGGGTCATCTTCAAAATCATCGAAAACAAAACTTTTAACAAAGGGTCATCCTCATAATCATCAAAGACAACATTTTTACTAAAGGGTCATCCACATAATCATCAAAGTCAGCATTTTTAAGTGACTCATGAGTCACCATTGGCAAAACTAAATCATCTTACAGAAGAGGATTCTTAATATCTTCTTCCTAATACAATTTGTTTAATATTTCTTTCTAAAATATTAAAAAATTGAAATTAGGCAATTATCCCTAAAAATTAAAACTTTGTCCAGACATCAAAGCAACAAACACATTTCCCATCAAACCCAGATTGAAAAAACCAAAATTAACAATTGAATCGATTACAAACCGCTGCTAATTTGATGAGCAGTATCAGGGATTTCAATTGCAACATCATCATCATCATCTCCGACATTGATTATACGATTCTTAGCTTCGATGGCTGTCATGTTTTTTGCTAAGAGACTTTCTCTTTCTTCTTCTTCTTCTTCCTCGACCACATGGAGAAATTCTGAGTAAGCCAGCTTTTATAAGTTTTTTAACAAAAATTCTCCTTTTTAAGCGAATTTTGTTTCTCCTTCACTAATAACGAACAACGGAAAAAAGTATTCGTTTTGATTGAAAGAATCTAG
>CM071718.1:25783939-25799473 GCA_036630335.1 Physaria fendleri | reverse complement strand
TGGTGTTTGTACTTTTATCAGGATTTGAATCCGATTCATATCTAGTCATATATTTAATGAAGTTTTGATTTGGACACACATAAGCCATTCATTTTCTTGTTTTAGAACTCATTCTAAAACTTTCTTGACTGTAGAAATAAACCAAATACAGTTTTTAGATAATGAATTAAACAAAAGAATCAATGCTTTATTGGTATATATTCACTATAAAATTAATCAATGGATGTTAAACATATATTCTAATTAATTTAAAAGTATAATTAAATTTAAATTTTCAACAACAAAAATTATTTCCAAATAACGATTCAAACTGTGGAATTCTATTTTTTATTCTTTAGTTATTTGTTTCCTAAATAGAATAGAAAATAATTCGAAACAACTAAGATTTTCGATATTTTTTGGCAGGCCACTCCATTGTTTTTAGATGCCCTAGGCAAAATTTTTTTTTATGCTTTTATAGTAGCGTTATACATAAAATAATATAAAACTGTTTTTTTTTTTTATGCTTTTATAGTAGCGTTATACATAAAATAATATAAAACTGTTTAAGAAAACATTAATGAAATTTTTTTAAAAATTTTGATGCCCTTAACCTTATATGTTTATAAATTTCAAAAATTTAGGTCAAAAATACCTTTAAATATCTATAAATCTTTAAAAGTTGTATGTAAAATATTTTATAAATCTTTAAAAGTTGTATGTAAAATATACCTTTAAATATCTATAAATCTTTAAAAGTTGTATGTAAAATATGTCTCTGAAGCTGTGATGTCCTAGGCGACCGCCTAGCTCGCCTATGCTCTGGAACGGCCCTGATTTTTGGTTTCTAAAAGAGTAAATTTACCATCTCGAAACTCTTCAAAACTATTTTGTTTTAGTTTTTTTCCGAAATTGCGAGAGTTTTTTTATCATGCATTTGAATCCTATAAACAAGGATGAATTTATGAGTGATCATTCTACTTTTATACCATTTGAATATGTATTCATCATGCAACGAGTTCTTGAGGTTTTAATTTTTGCGGACACATAAGTTTGTAATTTTGATTTCATAGGTAAATAATTATGTATCTTTGATTTCGTGGGATATATAGAGAGGACAATATTTTATAGAAAACTATTATCATATCGAGATTGTTAGTAGATAAATAGAATTTAGTCCCTTGTGGTTTTTTTACAAGAATAAAAAAAGAAAGATAATTTGAAGTAGATAAGTTTCAATGCACCATATCAATTATGGTCATATTGAGTCAAACTCATCAATCAAATCATACTGTAGCTAAATAGATCGAATATACCATCCCTAATCAAAGGAATTTAGAAACCATTATGATTTAGTGATCAAATACAAATTTAACATCACAATATACCTCTAATAATACTTGACAATAGACTTAATCTCCTACATTATTAAAATCATAATGCGCACTTAAAGTTTAAAACTAGCATTTTAAGTGCACACCCACGCACACACGGATGTGGGGATATATAACCTTTTAAAAAAATGCCACAAATTTAGTGCGGCCTTGACAAATATTTATTATATATATAAATATAAGAATTTCATATATTTTTGTATATTATCACAACATAAGTCAAACCTTTGACAATACTGTCGTTGTTATGTAATAATTATATAAGTTGGCATATAAATAAAGATGGGTTCATGTACCGCAAACACTAAATGCAGTCGTTGTTATGTAATAATTATATAAGTTGGCATATAAATAAAGATGGGTTCATGTACCGCAAACACTAAATGCATCTAATATACTTTGAACCAGTTAGACAAATTCATTTCATCCTTTTTATTCTCCATCAAATTAATCATCTTATATAATAAAATTTATCCAAATTCTTTTAATTTCTTTTCCAAATTCCGTTTTTGAGCTATGTTCATTCATCAAACTTACTATTTTCTTTTATAATGTCTCAAGAGTTATTACAATATATTTATGAATTATTTGGTATAGTGGCCAATAAACCAAACAATTTTGCGAATAGCAAGAATTGATTCCCGATTTGATTTTGATAAATTGTAAATCTTATTAAAAATAATAACAATTTAAATCATACATTTTGGATCGATTTTATACCAGAAAAAGTTTTAAAACATAAAAGCGAAAGATATTAGTCTAGCTTGATTTTCTTCTGCAAATCAAAGCAATAAAATATTGGTCTAAAGCTGGTCAAATCCAGACTATTACCATAGACTAAATGAAGGATGAAAAAACGATAACCAACTAACAAAAAAAATGGCAGACGGAAATATTACCATAGACTAAATGAAGGATGAAAAAACGATAACCAACTAACAAAAAAAATGGCAGACGGAAAACGGAAGGATATCGACTTCCAATTTTAGATTATAATGTCCATAAATGTGAAAGAGATGACCCTAAATTATTAATTGAAGATAAACCTCAAAAAATCGAAAAATTACAGATGAATATACAAAAAAAATTAATTGTGTCAATAGAAAACTCAATATTGTTATTACCAGAATTTCCAATCCGTACAGGAATCCTAATATTTTTGCAGAATTTATAGTTGGACAATTAAAAAAATCGCATATTGTTATCAAACATCTCCGGTGTTATAAAGATATAATATATCTATGTTATATTCTTAAAATATTTGGAAAATACATTAAATCTTTTTAAAAATTTGCAAAAATTAGTCATGTATCTATAAATAATGTAATGATTTAGATTCTTACCTGCTATGCACTGAGCATCTTTTAGGTTCACGTATGATCAAAAATTAGTATTACTATTGTTGATAATATAGTGTAACCCATTATCTCATGTAAATGCATCGAACCAAACCTAAATCTGTTATCAAACAAAGAATCTAACCTTCTAGTCTATGAATAACACTATAATATATGTATAAGAGACCTACATGATAAAACAAGCACAACCACCACTACTACTAGCGTACAAGAAATTGATTGTGACACTAATATAAACAACTAATCATTATATAAAACCAAAGCTAAACCTAGTTACATAATCAAAGATATATTTTCTATAACATAATTAAAATTAAAACTGCTTTCTTTAATTGTTTAAATTTTTGTATTATACCCGGTCTTGAGATTTATAAGAACACAATCTAAAAAAAAATACTGCTACTCAACTTTCCTTGGACTGGTGGTACTACCGCCTGTGGTCAATGTCGTAGGTTGGAGGTAACGAATTTGAGGTACGTCTGGGGTGGAACCATATTATATGCTCTAGACCCAGATCGAGATTAGTCTAGTTGGCTAAAATATCCTTGATATCGGTTAATCAAAAAAAAAAAAGATCATTGTTATATAATTTTGTGAATAATTGACCGTTTGTTTATATAAAAAAATGTCGATAACAAAAAAAAAGCCGCAAGAAAATGCTTTATAACACCTCGACCGCCGGCAATCTTTATTGGGTCCACACCTATCACTAGGCCCATGGATCCCAACCTGGTTCGACGGTCGGTGCATTATTTCTGAAGGATTTTTAAGAATTATTTACCATTCCTACAAATCATCACATGATCTTTCTCAGAATTTTAACCTCATTCACACCGAAAAAGATAAGTGCACTTTGGTGACATATGGCCAAATCAATCCTTTATAAACTCTCCTCGTATACTACCAAATTTCCGATGTTGGACGCTACATGCTTGTTCTGCTTAGGCTTAGTACCGGCCATTTTGTTAAGTACATTTTGTTTATACTTAACACTTCAAACTCTCGATTAGTCATTTATGTCTGCACGTCTCTCCGTATATGTTTGTCTTTTGTAAATGCACGAGACTTTATTGAGACATCTCGACAATTTAGCTTGTATTTTAACTACTTCTAGTTATGTATTTTAACTACTTCTAGTTAATCTATATAGTAGCATGATAATAAACTTGTCCGAATAGTTAGGTTTGAAAGGGACCATGTCTTCATAGTTTAAAATAAGAGATCATGTGATAATTATATCATGGGACCATGAAATGGGTGGTTCTTTTGGTTACACATATTATCAAAGGACAATTTTTAGAATTGTATTGGTCTAAAATATGATGTCGATCGTATTGGAAAGTTGGACCGGTCCATGAATCATAGGTATAGGTGTAACTAGGTATTGAGATTTATTGCAAATTATGTTAAGAAATGTTTTATAATAATTACAATTGGTGGAGACTCCAAATTCATTGTATTCCAATAGACACTTCTCACAAACGGAAACGATAAACAAGACCGTTGATGATATCTAAGAATGGCAAGAACACCAATCTTTAAACAAGACCGTTGATGATATCTAAGAATGGCAAGAACACCAATCTTATTTCCCAAGTCGTATCTTCGGGAGGTAGAAGATAACCAAGCCTTGTTCCCAGGCACTACAACAATGTACATGGATATGTTTTGGCGACTGGTTTTGGTATAGTGTTCTCTCACCTAATGACGAAAGGAAATTACATGCGCGAAATAAAAAAATTGCTATCTTCCCTTTTCATAGGAGAAAGGATGGCCATTATGACAGCAATGCATGAAGTTATTGAATTAAAAATATCGCAACTGCAACTATTCTCTGATTTTAAGAGAGTGTATTGATCTTATCAAGTAGTATTTTAGTTAGTAAGACCTCTATATAATCTTAACGGATAATGTTATATCATTTGTTTTTGAATATTTTAGTTAGTAAGACCTCTATATAATCTTAACGGATAATGTTATATCATTTGTTTTTGAATCCATTTCCTTTTTATTTGTATCCCGAACTGAAACTGTCGTGTCGCTAAAAAGTAAATATTTTTTTTGTAAAAATCTCTATGTATTCCTAATTAATGAAAATATAGCTTGACTAATAAATAAATAAAAACAATCTGGTGATCAAAGTGACCTACTACTACAACATTAGGAACTTAGGAGGCCACTAGTACTATTTTTTTCTAAAAAAAGATTCGAATATTAATGTATTTGGTTAATACGCAAATGATGATGCTGAGTCAAATATTGAATAAAGAAAAAGAAAAAAGCCAAAGCTATGGAGACCAATGATCATAGAGTGAAGTGGAATGATAAGTTAGATTACTGTGAACAATTACTGTGAACAAATGTATACAAGTTGCTCACTTATAATGCAAATGCATGCACGTCTTTAATCTTGACCCATCTCTATACACCGGCCTACACAAATTGTTCTTCAATTTGATATGTACTGCCGTATATTTTATGTATGGATTACCACTAGGATTAGGGTCAATTCCGACCCTTCAATTTGATATGTACTGCCGTATATTTTATGTATGGATTACCACTAGGATTAGGGTCAATTCCGACCACGATATTGGTAGAAATTTGATCGGAACAAGCGTTTTCTGACCAATTAACGATTGTAGGAAGTGATCGCCTATAGATGGACAGAAATTCAGATTTCATTGAAATCTAGTCATAATCATCGGAATTTAGTCGGAAATTTTCGACCAAATTCAGAGAAACGAAAACCGATGCAATTCTGTCCAAATACGATGAATCATCTCGACCCTTTTTTTTTGTCAAAGGGAATCATCTCGACCCAACTCCAACAAAATATTGACAAAGAATTCCGGCCAATTTCCAATTGAATTTTTTCCGACCAAATTCTGAATATGTACTTCAAACTGATTTTCGACAATTTTCGTGTTTTGATTCATACCACAAACTGATTTTCGACAATTTTCGTGTTTTGATTCATACCAATTTCTTCGACTATGGTAACAGAAAGATAAATTATCATGCTACTGCTTTTTTGAAATCCATATTTACTTCTTTCGCTCTTTCGAAGATTTTCGTTATGAAAATCTATAACGAGAACGCTCTTTCGAAGATTTTCGTTATAGATTTTCATAATGAGAACGAGTAGACCACACTACGCCTGTCATTTAGATTTCGTTTTTCCATAAAGGCTATTGTTTCCTCTCTTTTTTATAGACCGTTTATATAAAAATAATCAATTTTTTTCGTGAAAAAGAAAAGAAATCAATTAAACCGGTATGAAAATCTGTTATGTTGGAATATTTGTGTTATTTTGTGGTAAAATATCCAGCTTCCTCATTTTACGTGAACATTACATTAAATACATAGTCCTCATAAAATTATTAGAGTTAATAGTAACTGAAAAAGATTGTTTCGTTTTGTAAGTTCTAATTAAACTGATTTCAAAGTTATGAACTCAAGAAACAGTCATGTCACCTTTTAGATTGCAATTTAGGAAAGCTAAAACAAGAGCCTCAATCTTACACAAACTTGTTCAAAGAAAAATTGAAACCAAAAATAGAAGCATTCCAAAACACAAACTTGTTCAAAGAAAAATTGAAACCAAAAATAGAAGCATTCCAAATTTTTCAAACAAAACCTTTGGGTTTGGAATCTTACTACAGCATTTGAGCAGCTGTGTTAAGCTTCTCAGCTAGACTCAACTGTGTTCTTGTTATGCTTGAGAGGTACAACTCTCAGCTAGACTCAACTGTGTTCTTGTTATGCTTGAGAGGTACAACAGAAGTAATTGGTCCTACAACAACAAAAGAAACAATCATTAGTTTCATTTTAACAAAGTGTTTTGCCCTGGCTTGGATTTTACAATCATTTTACCTGGAGACTATCATTCACAAGGTTATCGAAGACTTGTGGAGGTAATTTGGGAAGTGAGGCTACTGCATCTGCAATGAATCTTCCTATGTTGTTGTCTGGAGCTGTTTGGGTTATCGAAGACTTGTGGAGGTAATTTGGGAAGTGAGGCTACTGCATCTGCAATGAATCTTCCTATGTTGTTGTCTGGAGCTGTTTGACCTTCCTGTAGATTTTCAAGAAAACTTAAGATCATGCATCTATGGTGGATAAATAGACTCAGACCATCTCAACATAAGGATATCATAAGCTTACCACGACACTGTCAACATATTTGTATACATCGTTGATTAAAGTCAATAGCCTCTCCATTGTTAGCTCCATTCCTTCTAAGTCACTTGGTAGCTTGTCCACAGATGTTGCCTTCAGGACATCAACTACAGATCAAAATGATATTTTGCTTAATCAGTCACAATATAAGATCGTCCATTCATTTTGTTTCTTCACAATCATTAGGGAACAATCTCCAAATAATGAATGTAAGTATGCAGAAACTAAAGTACTTAGACAATGACGACTACATCTAATATGTATATGGTATGGAAGATAAAAATAGTTAGGATACTTACATCCAACAATAATTTCCTTTGGATTCACCTTCAGGTGTGAAGCTAACATATTGTGGTGGTAATCAATGTCCACAGCAACCTGTATGCATACGAAACAATAACCCTCAAAACGTATCACAAGTCACAATTAGGTGTGAAGGTAACTATATTTCACTAGCAAAGGCATAATAGAATGAACAATGATGTAAGCTAAATTTCGTCTGTATTTCTTTCATAAACCTAACATTCTCAGAAGTATAAGCCATATCTACTCTTCAGCTACGAAACAGAAATAGATTCTCTGAAAAAAAACTAATCTATAAAATTCGAGAGAGAAAGGATGGAATCGGAGATCAAAATCGAACCTGATCGGAAGATTCATTATGAGGAACGGCGTATGAATTACGAATATCAACAGTTCCATCAGGTAAGATAGATCCGAGAAGAGTACCAATAACTCGTTCAGCTGAATCGGGACGTCTCACGAAGCAATCACAGACGTTAAAGATAACCAGAGGATGAATCCTCGCCGTGAGAACAGAGGTAGTCGCAGAAGCCGTTGATGACGGAGAAACGAATTGCAAGACGGTTCGCTCGCTCGTCGCCGCCATTGTTATGATTCTGAGAACAGCAAAAGGTGCGAGAGACGAGAAAGTTTAGGGTTTCGGATGTGAGCTGAGTAAAAAGAGCAAGTCCCCATGTCAAACAGAGGAGACATCTTATGATTTGATGGGCCAGAAAATAGGCCCATTTAATATTTTCTTGGACTAACTAAAAGTCTCAAAAAGGCCCAATATCAACGCGTTTTTATGTCTCCCATATTTTTAACGTTTAAGAATAGATGTTGGTTGACGATGATTAGTCAGCATAGATTAGTTGTTAGTTGACCTGACCATTCATATTTGGACGACTAACTATCAACTTTTGGATTACTAATTTGTAAAAGTCACTGCCGTCAATCAGATGGAATCATGGAATCTGAGCTTCCCCGATATTGCCTTAGTCTGCTCGTACGATAGAAAGGCCAACTGCGTTAGTCGGAAGCCGAGGATCGAAAGTCGTGACTTTACCGAGCAATTAGTGGACCATATGTAGTCGTGAAAGATTCACCATGGTAATTGAGAGCCGACCCAAGCCGATAGCACTCCGTCTATGATCGAGAGAAGCTATTGTGTCCGACCATAACATATACCGTACATGTCTGTAGTCTTGTACCAAGACGTGAACCACTGTACTATGTTCGCGGTTATATCAGGGCCGCAGTACTATGTCGGGTCGATAAATGAGACGTACCACGGGAGTACTATGTCGGGTCGATAAATGAGACGTACCACGGGTCGGTGATGGGTCGCGTGATGGACGAACCGAGGATGATAGTGGGACACATGTGGCATGTATCATGGTCGATAGTGGGTGACCCGTGGGTCGAGTTAGTAGGACACGTGTGGGCATGTTAGGATGACGAGCCAAACACCTTTTCGCAAGAATTTTCTTTATAAATAGCATTGATTTTCGCTTAAGGATGAGAAGGGAGAGAGAAGGGCGAAGCCATGGAGGATTTAAGAGAAAAAAAATCGTGAAAAATACTTTAGAAAGAATCGATAAAATATTTATAAGCCGTGGGTTAATTGCTGTTAATACTTTAGAAAGAATCGATAAAATATTTATAAGCCGTGGGTTAATTGCTGTTCATTCGTAGATCGAAAAAAGTGAAACTGCTAGAGAAAAAAATCGTGAAAAATATTTTAGAAAGAATCGATAAAATATTTATAAGCCGTGGGTTAATCGATGTTCATTCGTAGATCGAAAAAAAGTGATACTATTAGAGAAAAAAATCGTGAAAAATATTTTAGAAAGAACCGGTAAAATATTTATAAACCGTGGGTTAATCAATGTTCATTCGTAGATGAAAAAAGGTGAAACTATGGGTCGAAGAAGAAGAACCTAAGGCGAGATTCTGTGAACCGGGGTACATTCGTGGGCGACATGTTGTGAACATAGACAGTGAATGGGACTTATTTGATTTTGTGCAAAATTTGTTGAATCTTGAATTCGAGATTAGGTTGTTTATGCTTCTTCGAGATTATGCATGTGCGGAATTTAAACGTAATATATTAATCCAATACCATATATTAAATCAAATTGTATTCAAATATGCCATAAATATCTGACTCAGCGAGTCACACGACTCTTGACTCGCCGTCGCACTTCCCATCATCGCCGCCACTAATTGCCTATACCCAAAGAAGAAACTCTTAGCCGCCGCTTCCACCGCCTGCATCCCTTGAAGCAAATGAATCTTATCACACTCTCTCTTCTTCGCGTAAAGCTTCATCGCCGCTTCTTGTAATCTCGGTCCTCCTTTGGGATCTACTTCCACCGCTAACACCGCCGGTACTTTTTGTCTCAGATCCTTCGTCATCTTCATCATCTCTACTAATCCTTTGGATCTGAAACAAAACGCGTCGTTTTTACCTGATGATTTGATCTGTAACTGTTTCTTCAGTTTCAGAAAATCCTCTGGATCCATTAGAATATGAAGATCTTCGATCTCTTTCAGAAGCTTCCAGATTCTCTCGAGTAAGTACACATCATTCGAAGCTTTTTCGAAATTCTCTTCTTCGATACTTGAGATTATTCGATTCAAGAGTTTTCCAGATGCGTAGATCCACGATTCGAGGATCTGGTGAATGATATAAAGCGATTGATTCTCTTGATTATCTATATGATCTGCATATGGATTATCCTTGAGGTTATAAATGGATTATCCTTGAGGTTATAGATCTCGCTAGGTCGACAAATCGAATCGTATCGGAGATTCGGTTTCCCGGCGATGTTTAGTTCACCGAGTCCAAGCGTGTATTTACAAAAACGCATCTCGTTATCAATCGTACACAAGATCTTCTTCCCTATAGCTTCCGATCTCTTCCACGTAGCTAACTTCGGTAACAAACTCAACGAGCTACGTCCTTCACCTAACGGAACCTCACGTTCTTCATCTTCTTCTTCACAGATCGCTGCTACAATCTGGATCTGGTTCGTCACAAGCGAATCTAACCGTCGATTCCATTCACGGTGGTTGATATACGGTCTAGTATCAGAACAAACGGCGAAAATCAATATAAAACTTATCTCCAAAGCTTGAATCGCTGGTTTAAGAATCGGCTCTGATTTCCAGTGAGGAAAATCACGAGATGACCAGAGATTTCTTAGCTCAGGAAGACGAAGGTAATGCTCGTAAGCAGAGCAAAGTTCTGGTGCTGAACAAGAGATCGGAGATGAAACAGAGACGATTTTCACCGGCGATGGAATAGTGATGTTAAGCTTTGTAGATAGCTTTGGTGATTCTGGTAAATCTGATGATCCTATCTTCCTCGTCCAATTCATATCCACCATTTTTTTTTTTTTTGGTGATTCTGGTAAATCTGATGATCCTATCTTCCTCGTCCAATTCATATCCACCATTTTTTTTTTTGTGCGTTGAATTTGAATTTTTATGGTTTTGATGAATGTTTGAGGATACGAGGTGGAGAGTATATATAGAGGGAGAAGGCGCGTGAAATTATATACCGACGCGACTATGAAAGTCAACGTAGAGACTAAAGACGCGGTATGTTTATTTATTTATTTAATTAATTAATTAAAAGAAAATTTTGAAATAACCTGTGGGTTAATTTGAGGATAATGTTTAAATTAAACTTTTTTCTATGAAGGTAAAGCCTGATTAGTCGCATGTTCAGTGAATTTAGATTATATGTTTTGTCTTTTTTTTTTTGATTAAAAAAGAAATTAAAAAATATTGTTAGATAAGGGTAATTATTTAATTAAAAAAGAAATTAAAAAATATTGATAAGGGTAATTATTTAATTAAAAAAGAAATTAAAAAATATTGTTTATGTAATTATTCAATTTTCTTTAAGATTTGTTTTGTTGTTAATTAAGCAGATAAAATTTATGCAAAGAAAACAGATAATAACAAAATAAATAATTTCTACAACTACGATTTCAACCGAACAAGCACATGGTGTTTGAAAATTGAAATATTATATTAACAATCTAACTAAATGGCATGTAACCACATAAAATAAATCAATAGTTTCATATAGAAAAATAAATAGAAAAACAAACAAATTAGGAGAAAATTCTTTTACGTCTTGTAATAATCAAACAAAAATATAAAAGACAAATTATAGCTGAAAATATCAGGTGTATACTTTGTAAGTGAGAGTCTTTAAGTCTTTAATAATCAAACAAAAATATAAAAGACAAATTATAGCTGAAAATATCAGGTGTATACTTTGTAAGTGAGAGTCTTTAAGACAAATACATATATTCAGATTAATACCAACTTTCAAAAAAGTGTTTAAAAACTTTATATTCTAAATTTAATATTGAATTATTTCCTCATTTACTTTATCTACATAGCGAATTATTGAGTAGTATTTAAAACGCGGAGAAATTATAATCATTAGTATACGAAACGATAAAATAAAATAAATAATTAATAGTATGGATAAGCTATTTAAACCGAAATTGGCACATGGAGTGAAGTAGGAGGAATCTTATCCAAATATTAAGTAATGTTTTTATTATAACGAAATTGGCACATGGAGTGAAGTAGGAGGAATCTTATCCAAATATTAAGTAATGTTTTTATTATAATATTGTTGAATTTGACTAATATTTATTTAGTTAGAAACGGTTTAATACAAACTATTTCTTCAATTAAAAATTAGATAAGTGGGTAATACGACATGATTATGGTCTAAATCCAAATTCAATAGTCCACAAATTATTGAACAATTAAATTATAAATTTAAATTTTAGAAAAAATAAAAGAGTTGGATAAAAGAGTCAACAAAGGTATATAAAGACAATGAAAAAAGAGGTTTCCTTGGAATGAGCATGTCTCTGGCCGCATTTTCCGACCATTATCCATTCCTTTTTTCTTTAATTTGTGTAAAAAAAAAAAGTAAAATTATATATATATATTTGAAAATAATGGAATAATATGTTTTTAGTTAGGTGGCATGATTTAAGATAAAATTCGGTATGGGAACACATGCATCAAGTCACTGCCTAAATACCAATAAAATCCGGAATGAAGAAAAAATATATTTCAATTCATATATTTGTATGTCGATAAGATCAAACTCCAATAAAACACATAAAATTCTTTGATTTTGATGTTCTTTATTTTTTTTTAACGATGAAAAATTAAAAAATTGTGAAATATGGTACTAGAAAACTAAAACGTTTGTGGATACAATAATTATTAATATCTCTATTTAATAATTAAAACGTCGGTAACAATTTGGATATATATCCATTAATTGGGAACATGGGAAACATCTTCCCCTTTTTTCATATATGTCGGACTCTTTTTTTGACCTTTTATTACATAACAAGAATATGTAAGAATAATGACCTATGTCATCACAAAATAATAATTATATTGATTGTATTATCCATTAGCCAAGATTGTTATATTCCTTTCCTTTTTTTTGGGGCATGAAACATATTGTTCATTTGTTTATAGTTTTATTATGATATTACAAGTGTCACGTCGTGTTCCAATTTTAACTCCGCAATTTTCCATGCTTTTGTTTCTTTCCCCTATAATGAGAAATGCCTAAAACGAGTTTGATATGTTTGTTATTCAACCAGATAAAATGGCATGATTAATTGTTTTATTCTTTTAGCATGTTAATAAAGAAAATATTTTGAACAATTTATAAATTTTTCATGAGGATAATATTACGGTTTAATGATGTGAAAGTGTGTAAACTAAAAACATATTTTACGTTACCATAATTTGGACATGATTTTGGAATTGAAAAAATTAGAAAAAAAATATTACAAAACGGATACCAATCTTTTTTTATCGATCAAATATCACAAAATGGATATTAATCTTTTTTTCGGAACATCTTCTTATCTATTTTTTGTTTTTTTAAAATCAAGTATCGTTGTGGAAAATAATAGAACTATTTTTGTGGTTAAATAATGTAAATTATGGTATTTTTTATAGGAAAATAATACATTACGGAGTATTTCAATCTTTAAATATAAATCAAAATATTTTTGACATTTTATAGGAAAATAATACATTACGGAGTATTTCAATCTTTAAATATAAATCAAAATATTTTTGACATTTTAAAAGTAATATAATATTTTTAGCAAAGGTTGGTCGAAGGAGAAAACTTTGGAATGATCTAATGGTTCATATTTCTTATATATATTTTTTTTAATAACAATAAACAATTTAGATAGCATAAACCATGAATAATTTATTTTATTTTTCTTCAATTATATAGTAGTTGATGATAAATATGTACAAACATGCATAAAATTTAAATGAAATACATTATTTTGTGTAAAGATAGCCTTATCCAACCAAAAAAAATAAAAATTAAATCAATTCAAACAGATCTAATAATATTTTCTTATAATTATCTTATATTTAGCTCATATTTATCTTATATTTACCTTATGTTTTTTTTTTTATTTAAAATAATTCATACAATTTTATTTAAACCAATACAAACAGTTTTTGTTAATATTTTGCTTATATATATATATATTTATTTTATGTTTTGTTTAAAACAGTTTTTGTTAATATTTTGCTTATATATATATATATTTATTTTATGTTTTGTTTATATTTAAATCGTTCATATAATTTTTGAGTTAATACAAACAGTTTTTGTTTGTTTACTTGCTTGATCCTTACTGGTTTAACGGGTTCATGTTTTGGAACTGTTTTTTGTCTGTCTTGAAGTTGAGCACTTGAGATGAGTTAATTATATTTTTTTCTGTAAAGAAACTTTGAACAGTTTACGCTTGTATTTGTTTCTGATGCATACATATATCTTAGACGTAAAATCTCAATGTGAAAACTTGAGTAATTCAGTATGCACTCACATGGGAAATGATTAAATTACAGGCCGCATCGTGTATTCTACATCTGCAACTAGATCCCAGCTTGTGTCTCCGATCTTGTCCAAGCAGCTTTCTACGCTGTTTTCTTCTTCTACTACTACTTAAACCTCTTAGTTACTGAATTTGGACCCCTTTCTATTTCATTTTATCTCTAACCCTAACACCAACATCAAGCTTAAGCTTCCGGCTTGAAAAGAACCCCAGAAATCTAGCAGGAGTGTCAAAAACAATTGAAGTAGCAATGGTGACATTCTGAAAGAGATATACTTGATATTTGGTTACTCCCTCTTTCTAACAATATGTTGCTGATGCAGGATTATTGTTTAAAGGTGACAAGTCTTTTAGTGAGATTTTAGACCTTAAGTAGAGGACTTTTTTAGTATCAGTGTTTGTTCAAAACTGTAGCTCAGACCAAAAAACTAAAAGGTAGCAAACAAATGCGTTCAAAAGTCAAAAACGAGTCTTCTTGATTGTGTTTCAATTTCTTGGTTTTCTTCTTTCTTTTTAGTATAATGAAGTAATATATTTTGTTTTTCAAAAAAAAGTAATATATTTTTATATATTTTATATATTTTTAATTTTGAAAATAATGAAGTAATATGTTTTTAGTTAGGTGGCATGATCTAAGATAAAATTCGGTGGAACACATCAAGTCACTGCCTAAATACCAATAAAATCCGGAATGAAGAATAATAAATATTTCAAATTATATAAATAAAATCCGGAATGAAGAATAATAAATATTTCAAATTATATATTTGTATGTGGATAAGATCAAACTCCAATAAAACATAAAATTCTTTGATTTTGACAATCTTATAACGATGAAAAATTGTGAAATCTGGTACTAAAAAAACTAAAACGTTTTGTGGATGCAATAATTATTATTCTTTGTTAAAAAGTTCGTAACAAATTTGATATATATCCGTTAATTGGGAACATGGGAAACATCTTCCCCCTTTTTCATATATGTCGGACTCTTTTTTTGACTTTTTATTAGTACATAACAAGAAAAGAAAATTGTAATACAACTTGCACTAATGACTTATGATTGTATTATCCATTAGGCAACATTGTTATATTCCTTTTTATTTTTGGGCATGAAACATATTGTTCATTTGTTTATAGTTTTATTATGATTATTACAAGTGACACGTCCTGTTCCACTTTAAACTCCGCAATTTCCCATGCTTATGTTTCTTTCCCCCTATAATGAGAAATGCCTGAAACGAGTTTGATCCATTTTCATAAAGCATGCTTGTGATTCAACCTGATAAAAAGGCATGATTAATTGTTTATTCCACTTGATTATTCTTTTAACATGTTTATAAAGAAAATATTTTTATCAATTTAATACATAAAATTGTCATGAGGAAAAAAATTAGAAAAAATATTACA
>CM071718.1:25753108-25763947 GCA_036630335.1 Physaria fendleri | reverse complement strand
AAGGAGATGGGAGATGAGAGATTTAGAGAAAGCTTGCAGCTATGGTTTTCATATAATTAGTAGTTTGTAAAATTTTGAAGAGTATTAAAATTTACTCTTGCTTTTATGTTCTGAACTTTGTCTAGATACAGAACTTTTTTTTATCATGAATATAGTTTAACATTGATTCAAAAAAAAAAATAATAATAATAATAGAAGAGCCCTTTATTTTCAAGGATGTTTTCTGAGTTTCTCTTGTTGTTTTTAGTTGCTTAAACATCTAAAACGTTTTCTGTTGTGTGTCTATGAAGTTTATTTTTTACTTTTGTACTCTGATTTTTATGATGTAAGACTTGTTTTGAAAGGGTTTAATAAAGTATTTGTTTGCCTAAGTCTGGAAATGGTACTAGCCTGATGCGTACAGGCGAACCAATTGCTCGTATGATTCCTCAGTAATGAACTAGGATGAGGACGAGCAGGAAAGGGGCGGCTGGGTGTCGTCTGGAAACAAAAACCTGTATGTGGCGTCGTCGGCTCTCCCTTAGTCCCCATGTGGACGGGAGCGGGGCTCTACATGCGACACTTCCCACCTTCTTCCTCTTTTTCTCGTCAAATGCCACGTCAATGCCTCGATCAGACTACACCACGAGAACCACCATGGTCTCCTCTTCAAAGAACACCGCTTGCATGTCGAAAAAGACCGCCGAAAAAATTGCTGCCGCCGTTCGGCACCAGAAATCACGGTCGCCGTCGCCGAGTGGAGACAGAGAAGAGAGATTTTTAAATTGTTGAGAGAGAATTAAATGAGTTATGTGGAGTGAGAGTGTACTTTCAGTATTTATAGGCGTTCCCATTACGCGCGTACAAATCCTCTACTCTGTCCCACATCGCGCGTTCTGACCCTGTAACTGACGTAAAACTGATTCTTGAACTCTCTAAAAATCCTCTGCAACATCAAGAACTGATTTCCTCTGAATACTCATCTCTCGGAACCCACGGGACATAACTATTCTGACTACCAGACCTTCTGCACTGAAAAGTGAACCTTGGGATGCTCAATTCCTCTGCAACATCAGAATTTATCTGCTTCCTCAGAGTCTTTTCCTCTGGCTTGTTTTGAACTTCCAATGCTCTGAATTCTTCCTCGTAATATGGGGTATTACACTAATGGTTCTGAGCTAAGGGTTTTGGGTTTTGGGGTTTTATTTAACTGCATTTGTGTTGTGAACGTAATAGTGTAGCTTAGCATAGCTGCATTGTTGTGTGTTGCATTTGTTGCGTTTTGTTGTGCTGTGTTATTGGGTAGAATTCTAGCAATTGGTAAGTCTAGTTGGTTGTGGTGAAAGTCTCTAGCTATTATAGTAAGTCTAGAGTGTTCTGGGTCTTGTGGTGTCTAGCAATTATAGTAAGTCTAGGTGGGATAAGTAATGAAGGTTGTGTGGAAGGTTGAGAAAGGGCCACAAAGGGGAGTACCCTGCTGTACCAATAAATGGTGGATTAGTGGCCAACCGTGGAAGCACGCGCGGGGAGCCATGCATTAGTCTCCCCAAGGACAGAAAAGTGAGGGCATGCGCTGCAAAGGTAGCTGAAATTGGTGTGTGGCTGTTGAGCCCGCCAATATATAGAATTCGAGTCCTCTGCATAGGGACTGCTCTATCTTTTGTGAGGAGGGTTGTCCACTGTTATGGGAGCTGCTCCGAGGGGTTGAAAGCTGGAGGTTGGATTTCCTCCAGTCGATAGTATCGTTACTACTGCGTGAACTGGTTATTACGCAGTAGTACCGATCCTATTGTATCGTTTCAGACCCAGAATGGGAAGTTAGGGGTGGCACTTGGGATGTTTTTAGCAAGTCGTAAGTCTAGAGGGTTTTCCTTGTTTTGTGTTTGCGTGTGTGTGATGTTTTCTTGATTGCTTGGTTGGTTGTTGGTTGCATTAGTAAGGTCTTAGACGAAGTTTAGTGGTGTAAATGTAGGGTTTAAAGGCACGCAACCATGTTCTTGTTTGATTGTTGATTGCGCTGCCCTAAACCTTACAATGAGATTGGCTACGTAGAATCTAGATCATTGATTGTTTTTTGATTGTTGATTGCGCTGCCCTAAACCTTACAATGAGATTGGCTACGTAGAATCTAGATCATTAAGTTGTTTGGGGTCTGGGTAATTTCTTTTCACTCTATCAATTTTATGCTGACCCGAGCTCATTCTTGCAGGACGATGCAAGTGTAAAAGAAAAGGAGAACGTTCCGACCCAGTTGTAGATTTGTGCCTGTGTTTTGTTTTAAGGTTCTTTTAAGACTTTTAAAAGCCTAACGTTTTTCGCTGCAGTGTTCTTGAATGTGTTTAAACTCTGGATTTGTATGTATATTGTACTGGTTGTTTGCTGTCATGTAGAAGTTAATGGTTTTGCTTATGAAATTGTTTTGAATTGTACCTATTGTCTGGAAATCATACTAGTCCACACTGGCAGATGAACCAAATGCTCGCCTGATTCCTTAGTAATGGACTAGGATGATGACAGGCATGGGAGCGGATGTGTGTTGTTCCGATAAAACTCCCGATTTTGGCGCCTACCGGTCTCTCAGGACGGGAGCAAGGCGTTACAAAAGACACCCAAGGGTGTCATCGGGGAGAAATGTTGGAGTCGGTAATTTTGGAACAACCCTCAAAACCTCGGTAAAGAGACTTTTCCAGAGAAACAACGGCGTAAAATCAGCTGTCGAATGAGTGGTGAGAGAGGATCGAGAATGGAGATATGGCGGTGAAGTATCTGGAGACGACAAGACCATCATGGAGAACGAACAGAAAAATCAGATTATGGTAATGTATGATTAAAAATTGAAGAAAAACATAGAAAGCTTGTATGTACAAAAACTATTTTTTATAATTTATCTTATGCAAGTTCTTTATTAAGTGTTTTTTTTTTGTAAACAACAATTAGTAAAAATTTCAACTCTCAACTATAAGTAATATAAATCAAAAAGAGAAATTTTTTTTGTTTTTGAATATAAAGTACTTGCACGGAATAATGAAAAATAAAGGATAAACCTCTCCCCATATTCTCTCATCCTTTCTCCTGCTATCGATCTATTGTCCGAGCACGTGACTACTGGAGATAGAGGCGGCAGCTACTTTAGCGTCGGTCTCGTGCTCTTTAACTGTAGATAAAACTTTTGGGGCGGTGTAAATATTCGATCGGAGTCACCAAAAAATAAGAAAAGTATGTCGAACATTCGTGATCCAACAACAGCTTACCATGTCTTGCTCTCGTGAAGGCCGGTGAAGCTTTTTGGACCATCGGCGCTGCTGGATCTTCTTAGGCGGTGCGCGAACAAAGGCTTCGTATAACATGCATCAATCTCATGGCGGTTGAGTACACATGAAAACCTTAGACATCAATCATTCATAATATGCTTACAATGAAAGCTAACTCTGAAAACACCAGACCTCACTTCTGACCAAGCACAACGGCCTCCTTCTTTCTTCCTACTAAGTATTGCAAATCATCTGCAAGAATGAGCTCGGGGTCAGTAACTAGCTTACTGAGTGAGTGAGAAACTACCTAGCCCCAAACAATACATATCAACAGATAACAATCAGTCACAACACACATAAACATACACACATAAACATACACACATAAACATACACACATCCATGGCGGCGGTCACTTAGCTAAAGTTCCAGTACTTAGTGGACTACACAGGTATGAGTCAACAAACAGACAAGTACATGGCTCATACATGTGGAGTCTACTGTACTTCCCTTCCTTTTAGGTAAATGACGGCCTGACCATTTATAACAATCTATCTTTATCAACAACTCAACCAATCAATCAACCAAGCAACCAATCAACCAAACAATTGTACAAGTCCTACGGACTATCCTTACAATCCTAGCCTTAAGCATTCTGTCTCTATAAGCCTCATACCCAACCCTTAACCGTTCTCCCCGATAGGTTTAGGACTACCACCCAACACAAGGTCAACATGGTAGATCTCTCAACTACCGTCTAGAGTCGAACCGCCTCTAAAATTAATCCATGATACATGTCCCGGACTACTTCGGGGAATCAAATCTCCCGAATGCCACCAGTCCACAATCACATCCATTTTTCTCATCATCGTAGTTCGCCTGCGCCACCCGGTTCAAGGAGGATGGCGAGTCATTCCCACCACTAGCGACTTATCTACGCAGCCGTCAGACCTCCACAGGGCCATCGGAGGGTGATCAGTACCTCCTCGCCAGCTTTGAGACTTCTAGATCCCACACTGGATAGGGCCAAGGGCCATCGGAGGGTGATCAGTACCTCCTCGCCAGCTTTGAGACTTCTAGATCCCACACTGGATCCGGCCACACACACACACCATCACACATTCCCATTTCCTCAGATACATCATCTCCCCATGGCCATATTCATCTAACCAATCATCATCATTCTCAACCTAGGTATTATTCATCTAGGTTCACTAGTCTAGGCAACATACTTCTAGACTAACCACAATCTAGGCAATATTCCTAGATACACCAATCCACAACCAAATCAACCTTACTCTAACATCAAGAGTAACTCAGCAATCAAACAATATCATCATAATCAACAATAACACATCAAACAAGGCATATCTGAATTAGACAATCATGCATGCCATATTCACATAACAACACAACATATCATCTACCATGCAAACATTTTCAATCAAGGTTTCTTTCTAACAAACAATCACAATTCAATGTTTAACAATATTTTTCTGGTCCAACTACATGACCAATACTAACACATTCAGAATCATGTCAACTTAACAATTATACATCATGCATTACTAACCAAGAATACAATACTAACCCTTATCAATCATTCAATCAATTCAATACCACAATGCAACATCATTCAATACTAACATGAACAACTTACAATCTGATTACTCATGCCTAGATCATTTACGGATCCTAGACTTAACACATGCATCCTCTATTCCCCTTACTACCCCATAACTTAAAAATCTATGGAAAAACCATATATATACATATATATATATATCCTTTAAACCATTTCAAAACCTCAATGCATTCATTAACCTTTCATTCTAAGTTCATTTAACCTCTTACATTCAGCAAATCATCAACCTAAGGTTTTCAAAACGTTTCATACGCTTTAAGAAACCATTTCCGGAAAACAGATTTAATCAACAAATCCGTTAACTTAGAAAATTCATAACTTTCACAATACTTCATCAAAAATCCTAATTCTTAGCAATTCAAAAACCTCAGAGAGTCTATTTTATCAGAAAGTACTTTCAAAGAGCGTCAAGCTTTTTAAACAACATTTTCAAGTCAATTTTCAAATCGGGTTTCTTAAAAAAACAGATCATCATGTTCATCTTTTAAAAATCATAACTTATCGTATACTTATCCAAAAATCATGAAACCTCTTTTAAAATCTTCTCTAATGAGTCTAGTATTTTACAAAAGTACTTTGAAAACCATTCATTCACGTTCAACAATTAATTCGGATTTTAACATCAAAACTGTCTAAATTTTACTTGAATTATCAATTCAAAACCATAGAACTAGACCTCGAGACTAATTTTTAAAAATAGGTTATTAAGATAACCTAACATGGTTGAAAGATCAGCTCGAAATTCATAGTCTAGCTAATTAAGAAAAATCCATGAAAACAGACCAAATCCGAACAATCTACCCATTATCAAGACCTTTCTACTTATATCTTCTAACATGCAACCCAAAATTCATCACATGCACCCTATCACAACCACAACATGCAAACAAGACTATCATCTACCCACCCCAGCTCAGGAACAACAAGATCTTGCATAAATCCTAACATGCAATCGACTAATCTCAAGGTAATAAACATGCGGATGAAATAAATCCCCACTCACTTAAGGTTCGAGGTTTGCGGATGGTTCCAGGTGCTAGAATTCCTTCCTCAATCCTTCCGGTAGCTCTCTACAACTCCAAGACACTCAATCCTACTCAGAAAAGATATAGACTCACCGGAGACCAAGAATGGTTCCGATAAGTCCCTTTCGGATCAACTCTCACTTTCTCGGTTTTCTTTCAAGTCTAAGGGTTTCTAAACCTTCTAAATGGCAAGGGAAGAGGTTGCATGGCTAAGTGTTGCGGGGTGAAGGCAAGTGGACGAGGGAGGCATGCGCATGGACAACACAAAATTTTAACTCTGAACATGCATCATGAAGTCGAAGCATAGCTGCAGGTCGCATGGATGGGTGGAGAAGACAAGTAACCTAATTTTCATGGAAAATCATCATTTTGCTTCCACTTTCGTAAAAACAAGATGATGTCACTATGCACCAGCTACAGTGTTTTCTCTTTCTTATTTTCCCAAGATCATTTCATCAATAGTCGAGTCCTTTAAGTTGTGGTCGAATCTTAGATCTTGTCCGCACAATTTTGCCGATGATAAGCGTACCGGCAGTCCACAAAGATCGAGTGATTCATGTACCGCGGGTGAACAATCGTTGATGTTTCATATACCGCGGGTTCACTTAAATGTCGATTGGCTAAGTGTTGCGGGGTGAAGGCAAGTGGACGAGGGAGGCATGCGCATGGACAACACAAAATTTTAACTCTGAACATGCATCATGAAGTCGAAGCATAGCTGCAGGTCGCATGGATGGGTGGAGAAGACAAGTAACCTAATTTTCATGGAAAATCATCATTTTGCTTCCACTTTCGTAAAAACAAGATGATGTCACTATGCACCAGCTACAGTGTTTTCTCTTTCTTATTTTCCCAAGATCATTTCATCAATAGTCGAGTCCTTTAAGTTGTGGTCGAATCTTAGATCTTGTCCGCACAATTTTGCCGATGATAAGCGTACCGGCAGTCCACAAAGATCGAGTGATTCATGTACCGCGGGTGAACAATCGTTGATGTTTCATATACCGCGGGTTCACTTAAATGTCGATCAGTAGTAACCTAATTTTCATGGAAAATCATCATTTTGCTTCCACTTTCGTAAAAACAAGATGATGTCACTATGCACCAGCTACAGTGTTTTCTCTTTCTTATTTTCCCAAGATCATTTCATCAATAGTCGAGTCCTTTAAGTTGTGGTCGAATCTTAGATCTTGTCCGCACAATTTTGCCGATGATAAGCGTACCGGCAGTCCACAAAGATCGAGTGATTCATGTACCGCGGGTGAACAATCGTTGATGTTTCATATACCGCGGGTTCACTTAAATGTCGATCAGTCATGATTCATGACTTAGCAAAATGCCGATGTTTCACGTACCATGGTTGAGACAAAAATGTCGACGATAACTTCCCTGCGGTTAACATTCCTCGATCATAAGCTTCCTGAGCATCATGGTCATTACATTCTTCCCCCCTTAAAAGAATTCGTCCCGATTCTAAAGGTGACTGCGGGTTCCTTCCATTCAAACTTTCATTCTATTCTAAAGGTGACTGCGGGTTCCTTCCATTCAAACTTTCCTTCTCCTTTTTGGTATTCAGTTTCCCCGTTCTATTGTCTTGAGATGGGTCTTTCTCCTATTTCTCAGGGTGGGTTCCTTCCCCCCTTAGGGCTATACTTCTCCCCTTCTTTCTGATGACTGTTTTTCGAGATGTGTCTTTTGACAGTTACTCTTCTCATTCAAGTACCCTCCAAATTCTTCTTTTATCTTCTGAACACTTCGCCCTCTTGCAATCCTTACTTCCTGGTTCTTGTTCCAACATGGCTTCCATTACCTTTCTCTTTCATTTAATCCATTTTCTTCGTTGTCGTTTCTATGGTTGCAGCAAATCTATTGGCCATATTTCATCTTGGGGTCGTACTTTTCAACCTCTTCTTGTCCCAAAGTCCTGAAATGTCGTCCATTGTCCATTCCCGTGTTCCATGTGACTAACCAATACTTCCTAGCTACCAAATCTATAGGCTGTCATTGGTCATTCTTTCCAGGTTTCTCTGTTGCTAGCGTCGCCATACTTTGATTTAGTTCCAATGCCTTCTTAGCTGCCTCTCCTTTGTCATAGCTCGTCCTAATTATTAATTCCCCATTCCTCTTCACCTTCACCCCTATCTCATTTATCTTCTCATCCTGGTACCACCTTGGTTGTTATTTATCCTCTTTGATCTCAGTATTTCCGCCTATCGTTATATCTTCCTTCTTTATTGTCTCCTGACCAGACATTCTCAGGTCCTTGTTCCTTGTCTTTGGACTTCTTTCCTCATGGGGCCACTATTACCTCAATGCCACTTCTGGCTCCATTCATATGTCCTTTTGAATCTTCCTTTATTTCCTCTACTTACCCTTTGACCATACCGTTTCTTTAACCCATTCTTGTGTTGAATCATCCCTTTAATCTTTCGCTCCTGCTCCCCTTCCTTTTCGTCCTTTACTGCTCCATTACCATTTCCTTATACGTCCCATCTCATTTCCATTTCCTCTTCCCTTTCTTAGCATGTAGGTTTAGGGTAGGGTTTCAGGGTTACTTAGATTTCATTCTTTCTTCCTTTACTGGTTCCTGTCTCTTGTTCATTTTGGTCGATCCGTTTTAGCATCATCTCCTTCATCCTGGTGAAACCCCACATGTGTTTAACATTGTCAAATTGTTCTGGTGACACTTCTTTCTTCAGTTCAGGCCTCAGTCCCTTCCAGTATTCCCATTTTTCCACTATGTCGCCGTACCTCATGTACTCCTTATAGCCAGGCGAGCTTACAAAGGCTTCATAGTATTCTACAGCATTCATGTCTCCTTGGGTTATTGGTTCCCATGATAGGGGGTTGGTTTCCGGCGAAGTTATAGGAGAAACTTCTTCTTCCACTGACTCATTTGATACCTTATCCTGGGGAATGATCATCAAAGGGTCACAATACCAGTCGTAGAGGATCTCGAGTGCTTCCCAACCGAAGCAGGAGTCATGTAGAGAGGAGTGAGCTGGATTCTCATATGACATATGCAAAACAGAAAACTTTATTAGCCCAAGCTCATTCGGAAGAAGGAAGGGCCTCCTTGGTCACACAGCCACGTTACCCTACTGTTTTAGACTCTATCTAGAACTCAACACTCATTTCAGCAAATCACTCATTCCTTTATAATATTTACTCGACAAAACATGTTTCCAAAACACTTTAAAATTTAGTGACCCATCCCATGCTCTGATACCACCTTGTAACACCCCGTTCCTACCTGGAAGGGAATGCTACGTCGACCAGAACCTGAAATGTTCGACTCGAGGTTTCACCCAGAAATCCTCAAGTAAAACATTTCTGGTTCCGATCATTTTCCTATTAACCTTCACTAGAGATTCCTTAATCTCTAGATTAGATGTAATAGTTGGTTCGTCTACCGCGGTTAGACTAGTATCATCCATGATCAAGTCTACACAAAACCCATTTTATTGAAACTTTTTAAATAGGATTACATAGTCTTATGAAAACTCGGAACAACATTCAAATCCGAATTCAAGACACACACATGAAAACCTTAGACATTGTAACACCCCGTTCCTACCTGGAAGGGAATGCTACGTCGACCAGAACCTGAAATGTTCGACTCGAGGTTTCACCCAGAAATCCTCAAGTAAAACATTTCTGGTTCCGATCATTTTCCTATTAACCTTCACTAGAGATTCCTTAATCTCTAGATTAGATGTAATAGTTGGTTCGTCTACCGCGGTTAGACTAGTATCATCCATGATCAAGTCTACACAAAACCCATTTTATTGAAACTTTTTAAATAGGATTACATAGTCTTATGAAAACTCGGAACAACATTCAAATCCGAATTCAAGACACACACATGAAAACCTTAGACATCAATCATTCATAATATGCTTACAATGAAAGCTAACTCTGAAAACACAAGTAAAACATTTCTGGTTCCGATCATTTTCCTATTAACCTTCACTAGAGATTCCTTAATCTGTAGATTAGATGTAATAGCTGGTTCGTCTACCGCGGTTAGACTAGTATCATCCATGATCAAGTGTACACAAAACCCATTTTATTGAAACTTTTTAAATAGGATTACACAGTCTTATGAAAACTCGGAACAACATTCAAATCCGACTTCAAGACACACACATGAAAACCTTAGACATCAATCATTCATAATATGCTTACAATGAAAGCTAACTCTGAAAACACTAGACCTCACTTCTGACCAAGCACAACGGCCTCCTTCCTTCTTCCTACTAAGTATTGCAAATCACCTGCAAGAATGAGCTCGGGGTCAGTAACTAGCTTACTGAGTGAGTGAGAAACTACCCAGCCCCAAACAATACATATCAACAGATAACAATCAATCACAACACACATAAACATACACACATCCATGGCGGCGGTCACTTAGCTAAAGTTCCAGTACCTAGTGGACTACACAGGTATGAGTCAACAAACAGAAAAGTACATGGCTCATACATGTGGAGTCTACTGTACTTCCCTTCCCTTTAGGTAAATGACGACCTGACCATTTATAACAATCTATCCTTATCAACAACTCAACCAATCAATCAACCAAGCAACCAATCAACCAAACAATTATACAAGTCCTACGGACTATCCTTACAATCCTAGCCTTAAGCATTCTGCCTCTATAAGCTTCATACCCAACCCTTTATAAGCCTCATCCCCAACCCTTAACCGTTCTCCCTGATAGGTTCAGGACTACCACCCAACACAAAGTCAACATGGTAGTTCCCTCAACTACCGTCTAGAGTCGAACCCCCTCTAGAATTAATCCATGATACATGTCCCAGACTACTTCGGGGAAACACATCCCCCGAATGCCACCAGTCCACAATCACATCCATTTGTCTCATCATCGTAGTTCGCCTGCGCCACCCGGGTCAAGAAGGATGGCGAGTCCTTCCCA
>CM071718.1:25534756-25551968 GCA_036630335.1 Physaria fendleri | reverse complement strand
AAAAAAAAAAAAAAAAAAAAAAAAAAAAAGTCATTATACGATACGTTAATTTGGTAAACAAGTCATTATAGGATACTTTGTTCATGAATTCGTATTTAGTGCAGGTCCGTTGACAAAAATAAAAGATAATTTTGAAGAATTAAAACAAAAAATAAATATAAAATTGATTTATTGGTACATAACCGTCTGTGTATACAAAGAATCATAATGTGTATAAATAGTATAAAAATTAATGTTTTAATCAATTTATGACCTTATATTATAAGGTTAATGATTTTCTAACTTGTATAACCCAAAGTGCAAATTGCATTACCCAAAGCCTTGCTTCAACAGATAATCCTTCAAGCCATATCTTAAACCATTGCATCAACGAGTTCTTCTGAGACCTCTTTGCCTCTAAAACAGCTTCTGAGGATACTTTCCCGATGATCAAGAACGACTCAAGCGATGATCCTTGCAACAGTTCATTGTTAACAGACCGGAGACAGTCGTTTGTTTTCAGCATCAGAAGGATTACACGCGGCAATCTCCTGAGAAGCTCTGATATCTCTGAGAAATACTGTGATGCATACATCTGTAGCTCTGATACATCTTCTTTACTACCTTGGATTACTAAATGATCCACGGATGTATCAATGACTTGCTTCCATGGTCTCATTGTAAGTATTCCGGCGAATAACACGTAGAGATCATCTCCAGCACCTAACTTTGTGCTGTGCTTTTTAATGGCGTTGGCCGGCGAATAACACGTAGAGATCATCTCCAGCACCTAACTTTGTGCTGTGCTTTTTAATGGCGTTGGCATCAGAAAAGACCAAGGCTTTCCATAGTGCAGCATAGTTGAATCTTGTGTTGAAGTCAAGCTCTTTGTATAATCCATGGTCAAGGAGTACTAATTGTGGTTTTCTCTTGCCATATATGTTTCTTTTACCAGAAGGATCTGCACGAACTATCAAATTAGCTGCGTGTGGGTCACAATGAACAAATCCATGTTTAAACATCATTTCTGCAAAAGCTTGACTCACCTGCAAAACAAAAAAAAAGATGAAACAGCTTAATAGTAGTCTTTGAGGTATTATACCAAACTTTAATATGTTTAAGATCAAAGATGAAACAACTTACTAGTTTCGATACTTCATATGGCTGAATCCCGAGCTTTTTGATCTTAGCCACATCATTCACTTGAGCACCATCCATGAACTCCATTGTCAACAACTTAGTGGTACTCAAGTTCCAATAGATTGTTGGCGCATAAATATATTCTGCAATATGGGGAGACAGCTTCCTAAAGTTATCTAGACATTTCTCACTGTTTTTTGCCTCAACCAAAAAATCTAGTTCCTGATGAGAATAAACACATAAAAGACTCTGTTAACCTAACAAATAAAACTATATATGTTATAACTGATAATCAACTAAAGAAACCAACCTTTGGTAAGCTTTCACTCATTTCGTCTAACAACCACCTGCAGAAATGAGCCAGTATAAGCTAAATGCAAGTGGTACAGACTATGAATTGTTGGCAGGTAATAAGAAAGAGGCTGTACCGATAAAGTGGTACAGACTATGAATTGTTGGCAGGTAATAAGAAAGAGGCTGTACCGATAGTCAAATGATGGAAATATTCGATGCAATGTATTCACTAGAACTCCAACAGCAGCAGTGTCTGCAGCTGCAGTGTCTGTCATGTGCGCATGCTGAACCTGCAGAAAAAGATTCAAGAACATTATAGGATAAATACAACTTTTTTCTTAACAAGTCCGAGATCTTTAGTTATCCTCATCATATAAAGTAAAGTAGAAAATAGTACCTTAACAGCAACCTTTTTTCCATCATGGGTGCGAGCAACATGAACTTGCGCAAGGTAAAGTAAAGTAGAAAATAGTACCTTAACAGCAACCTTTTTTCCATCATGGGTGCGAGCAACATGAACTTGCGCAAGGGAAGCACTTGCAATTGGAACTGGGTCAAATTCAGCAAATACCTGCAGATCAAATATGATAGCCAAATTGAGAAGCCGAGAGGGATGCAGTCATATCTCAAGCCAAGAAGTATGCAAAAAAAAGGAGTACATACTTTGTCTGGCATCTCTCCAACCTCTTTCTTGAAAACCTCGCATACTTGCTCATATGAAGAAACAGGGCATTTGTTCAACATACTCTCCCTCATAATACGTACATACTCTTCAGGAACAAGATATTCCTTGAAATAAGAAACCGTAAACCCGTGTTAACATAACCTAATCACTTTCTAACTTCGGAGTTGAGATATTCAATGGCCTAAGAAAAAAAAAAACATAGCTACTACATACTAGTTGTCCTATATGCTGGCCAAGTTTGATATAAATCCCTCCATTTTTGAAACAGAGCTCTTGAAGCTTTTGAGCTGACCTTAGGTGAACCTCATGTTTGATTCCCTCCATTTTTGAAACAGAGCTCTTGAAGCTTTTGAGCTGACCTTAGGTGAACCTCATGTTTGATGTTAGCCCACTCACTGCTTCCCTCAGCCAAACCCAACAACGAGTATTGATAATCTAACAAAACAAACCAGAAACATAACGTTACTTCTTAGTTAGAAGCAAACTTTCCATGAAAGAAAGAGCCAAGTCATATAAACTAAGAAATCTATGCACATCCCAATTATCAGAAAATGAAAACAATCAAGAGACCAACTGAGTCAAATGTAAATTTCAACCAGACGCCATAAATAAAACGCGATTAGATGTAAAACAAACGTTGAATTCCACAAGCCTAAAGCTTTCCAATGCAAGCCAATCTCATTAATCACAAAATTAACCACCAAACTAATCTAAGCGCACATCAAAATCAAATGAAAAGGGGATATTTGGGTACTGTAACAAAACAGATCATGTAAAGTATTATCCTTTATTTGTTTTCTTCCCCTACCGAAAGCTATGGAGGCGGCGGTGACGGTATCGCGGAAGAGACGAACGGGGATGGAGGTGCAAAGCTTGAGCGTGGTAGATGGATCTTCGGAAGAAGCAATGAAGGCAGCGCCGGACCCAGCGCATAAGGCGGTAGAAACAACGAGGAGCTTGGTACGGGTTCTCCACAAGGATCGTGCCGCCATTGAGGAAGCACGTCACGCACCAGCAAATTGGGGGAGGGAGAATTAGAGCAAGCGTAAACAATACAATTACTCCGACAACGTTGACAACTTGACGCTAAAAAGCGCGTGATTTTATTTCGGAAGAGAGATTCGGATATTGTTTGATTTGGGCTTTAAATAGTGGGCTTTCATAAGAGATCTCCAACTGGACCAAAAATTTATTTATTTTCATGAGAATTATTTAATGGTATAGCCTAAATTAGGGATGTTAAAATGAGTCCAGCCCAGCCCTGATCCTGTTGAGCCATGACTCTATTGTTGAGCCCTTTTAATCATTCAATTTTATACTTACTTTTAAAACACAAACATATTAGTAAATCCAAAACAATTATATACTTCTCAGGTCCAACACAAGCTCTCATTGGTAGAAAATTTGTGTTTGGCGGGAAAATCGTCGTTCTGTTATTTTGGACGGAAAATTGCGGTTTCGTAATTTTTTGTCGGAAAATTGCGGATCTTGTAATTTTTGGTGGGAAAATTGAGGTTCCGCAATTTTTGGCAGGAAAATTGTGATTCCATAAATTTTGGCGGGAAAATCGGGGTTCCATAATTTTTTGGCGAGAAAATCGCGGTTTCGTATTTTTTGGCGCGAAAACTACGCTTTTCGTATTTTTTCTCTGGAAAATCGCAGTTTTGTAAATTTTTTATGGGAAAATCGCGGTTTCGTATTTTTTGGCAGAAAAACTGCGGTTTTCGTATTTTTTGTCGGGAAAATCGTAATTTCGTTATTTTTTGATGGAAAAAATCGGAGTTACGTATTTTTGGCAAAAAAATTGTGATTCCGTAATTTTTGGCGGAAAAATCGTTGTTCAGTAATTTTGGCAAAAAAATTGTGATTCCGTAATTTTTGGTCCCTCCATTTTTGAAACAGAGCTCTTGAAGCTTTTGAGCTGACCTTAGGTGAACCTCATGTTTGATGTTAGCCCACTCACTGCTTCCCTCAGCCAAACCCAACAACGAGTATTGATAATCTAACAAAACAAACCAGAAACATAACGTTACTTCTTAGTTAGAAGCAAACTTTCCATGAAAGAAAGAGCCAAGTCATATAAACTAAGAAATCTATGCACATCCCAATTATCAGAAAATGAAAACAATCAAGAGACCAACTGAGTCAAATGTAAATTTCAACCAGACGCCATAAATAAAACGCGATTAGATGTAAAACAAACGTTGAATTCCACAAGCCTAAAGCTTTCCAATGCAAGCCAATCTCATTAATCACAAAATTAACCACCAAACTAATCTAAGCGCACATCAAAATCAAATGAAAAGGGGATATTTGGGTACTGTAACAAAACAGATCATGTAAAGTATTATCCTTTATTTGTTTGTTTTCTTCCCCTACCGAAAGCTATGGAGGCGGCGGTGACGGTATCGCGGAAGAGACGAACGGGGATGGAGGTGCAAAGCTTGAGCGTGGTAGATGGATCTTCGGAAGAAGCAATGAAGGCAGCGCCGGACCCAGCGCATAAGGCGGTAGAAACAACGAGGAGCTTGGTACGGGTTCTCCACAAGGATCGTGCCGCCATTGAGGAAGCACGTCACGCACCAGCAAATTGGGGGAGGGAGAATTAGAGCAAGCGTAAACAATACAATTACTCCGACAACGTTGACAACTTGACGCTAAAAAGCGCGTGATTTTATTTCGGAAGAGAGATTCGGATATTGTTTGATTTGGGCTTTAAATAGTGGGCTTTCATAAGAGATCTCCAACTGGACCAAAAATTTATTTATTTTCATGAGAATTATTTAATGGTATAGCCTAAATTAGGGATGTTAAAATGAGTCCAGCCCAGCCCTGATCCTGTTGAGCCATGACTCTATTGTTGAGCCCTTTTAATCATTCAATTTTATACTTACTTTTAAAACACAAACATATTAGTAAATCCAAAACAATTATATACTTCTCAGGTCCAACACAAGCTCTCATTGGTAGAAAATTTGTGTTTGGCGGGAAAATCGTCGTTCTGTTATTTTGGACGGAAAATTGCGGTTTCGTAATTTTTTGTCGGAAAATTGCGGATCTTGTAATTTTTGGTGGGAAAATTGAGGTTCCGCAATTTTTGGCAGGAAAATTGTGATTCCATAAATTTTGGCGGGAAAATCGGGGTTCCATAATTTTTTGGCGAGAAAATCGCGGTTTCGTATTTTTTGGCGCGAAAACTACGCTTTTCGTATTTTTTCTCTGGAAAATCGCAGTTTTGTAAATTTTTTATGGGAAAATCGCGGTTTCGTATTTTTTGGCAGAAAAACTGCGGTTTTCGTATTTTTTGTCGGGAAAATCGTAATTTCGTTATTTTTTGATGGAAAAAATCGGAGTTACGTATTTTTGGCAAAAAAATTGTGATTCCGTAATTTTTGGCGGAAAAATCGTTGTTCAGTAATTTTGGCAAAAAAATTGTGATTCCGTAATTTTTGGCGGAAAAATCGTTGTTCAGTAAATTTTTGACGGATAAATCGCGATTCCGTAACTTTTGGAGAGAATTTTGTGATTCCGTAATTTTTAATGGGAAAATCGTGGTTCTGTATTTTTTTTTTTGTGGTAAAATCTTGATTATATAATTTTTGGCTAAAAAATTATGGTTCCGTAATTATTGGCGGAAAAACTTCGCTTTCGTATATTTTTGGCTGAAAAATTGTGGCTTTGTAATTTTTGACGGAAAAATGTGATTCCGTAATTTTCGGTAGAAAAATATTGTTCCATAAATTTTTGACGGAAAAATTACGGTTGTATAAATTTTGACTGAAAAATTACGATTCTTAGGCGAGATAATTTGTGGTTTATTGTTTTTGACGGGAAAAGAGAACAATATGATTCGTGATGGATTAAGTATAAGCGGTTTTCACTTTGAAAAAGAAATTATAAAGAACCGACTCATTCGGGGCTTAACCCTTTTAGCCATAAACTAAAAGGGTTGAGCTCTGAATAAACCCTAAAATTTTAAGCAATATTTTTTTAGGGCTTAAAACCCTAGTTTAGGGGCTGGGGCTGGACCTGTCTTATTATTAAAATCCCATTTTAATATCCCTAGCCTAAATATTAGCAAAACTTGAAATCTACACTGTAATTAGTAAGAATGTGAAATCTCAGCAAGAATCTGAAATGTATGGTACAAAGGTTTATAGTTTTATTTATTCAAATTTTAGATAATGATCATTATTATTTCCGACAGTAAATAATTGTCCTTAATTTTTTATACATTAACTATTCTTTAAACAAACACATTAACTTTTAATATCGTTTATTGAAATAATGTTTACAGAAGTATGGTAATATTATTCAAAAAAACAAAATTTAACTTACTATAAAGAGGATATATTTTCAAAATTCTTAATAAAATATTTATATCTATCAAAAATCGACAAAAGAAATCCTCAAAAACAAAAACAAAAAACAAAGGAAAATACCTTAAATGCAGACACCTACCGTAAAGACGAAACAGAAATTGTAACGTCGTTACAAAATAGAGACCACAAAAACAAAAGGTACCGAGAGAGACCAATCACAAGAGATAACGCTGAGATAAGGCTTCTTACATTTTTCATCACATATTCACATATAACAAAAACTATATGTTATAAAAGATAACGCTGAGATAAGGCTTCTTACATTTTTCATCACATATTCACATATAACAAAAACTATATGTTATAAAATTGGAATCATCACTCACTAACCAGTACCACATCAACTCAACATGGCTATCACCACTGCAGCTGCAGCCTCAAGTATCTTCGGGATCAAAATTCAAGATCCTAGACCCGATGGCTATCACCACTGCAGCTGCAGCCTCAAGTATCTTCGGGATCAAAATTCAAGATCCTAGACCCGGAACCGGTAAGATCCAAGCCCGGTTTAGCCTCCCCAGTTTCGGAAAAAAGAAACCAGCTCCACCACCAAAGAAATCAAGACAAGTCCTCGACGATGGAGACAGACTAGTTTGGTTCCCGGGCGCAACACCACCGGAATGGCTAGACGGATCTATGATCGGAGACCGTGGATTTGACCCGTTTGGTTTAGGTAAACCGGCTGAGTATCTTCAATTCGATTTCGACGGGCTTGACCAAAACCTTGCAAAGAACGTGGCGGGTGATGTTATTGGGATCATTCAAGATTCTTCGGAGATTAAACCGACGCCGTTTCAGCCGTATACTGAAGTGTTTGGGATTCAAAGGTTTAGAGAATGTGAGCTGATTCATGGAAGGTGGGCTATGCTTGGTACTCTTGGTGCTATCGCAGTTGAGGCTCTCACCGGAATTGCATGGCAAGACGCCGGAAAGGTACACGTGGACAATTTTCATTAGTTGGAACCAAATTAGGAATCTTTAAATTATTGAAATTTAATGAATATTTGTTTATTAGGTCAGAAAAAATTAGTTTTAAAATCGATTTAAAACATGATTTTTCATGGTTAAGATTACGTATCGGAAAATGAGTTGATTATTTATCGGAAAATTGCAGCGGTTAATAAAGTTCATGTAGTAATTTGAACTGAGTCTGTGTAGTATAGTTAAGAGATCAAAAGTTCACGAGATCCGATTTAAAACCGAATAGTACTAAAGTCGGCCCTTAAATTTGTTTAATGAGAATTGATTTGCTATAGTGGAGTTATGATCAAATTCGGTTTTCAAATTGATCAATTTTGGTTTGGTTCTATTCGGTTTGGTTTCGGTTAGGTGGAATTGGTGGAAGGTTCGTCGTATTTGGGACAACCATTGCCTTTCTCGTTGACAACATTGATATGGATAGAAGTGTTAGTGGTCGGGTACATTGAGTTTCAACGTAATGCGGAGCTGGATCCGGAGAAGCGGATTTACCCGGGTGGGTATTTTGACCCGTTGGGACTCGCGGCTGACCCAGAGAAGTCGGATACTTTGAAGCTGGCGGAGATAAAGCACTCTCGTCTCGCTATGGTTGCATTTCTCATCTTTGCTCTTCAGGCTGCTTTTACCGGTAAAGGTCCCATTAGCTTCATTGCTTCCTTTACCAGTTAGTTTATGAGAGAGCTTTTGTATCTTTATTTTATTAAAATAATGTTAATACCTTTAAAACTTTATAATGCTATGTTACTTTTATATGTGTAATGAGAAACCAAATCTATAAATTTCCATTACATGTGTATTACATAGCATATGCATGAATTTGTTTGAAGTTTGAACACACAAAGACCAGAGTGTAGTTAGCTGAGATAACACATTGAGATTAAATAAACATTAGGCTAATGGAGTTGGACCATTTTGGTCTGCTTATATTAATCATCTACACAGACATACCATTCTTAATATTGAGATATTTTAGAAATGGAGAGCTTCTTCATCCTCCGTTGCTTCTTCTTAGTCTTCTTCTTCAACATAGCATTTGCAGCTTCAAGCAAGTTATGGAGCATAAGGGAGATGTCAGAGATGGCTGGTTACGGAGAACACAAACTCTCCTCTGTAACTATCACCGGTTCTCTTCTCTGTAACAACCCTATTTCAGGTATTCTCGAATAATCTTAACTCAAAACCAATTGACAATCTGCGAATAGACTTACCTTGAATCATTACATGATCTTATACAGGTGCAACAGTTGCCATAAAGTGCCACTCTGGATTTGAAAAGAGATCAAAATGGATAAAAGGTGTTACTAATGACTTTGGAGAATTCGTCATTCATCTTCCTTCTCATCTACACGCAATTCCACACTTGGAAAAAGCATGTCTCGTTAAACCAATACATGTTCCTAAGCATTATCACAGATGTTATCGCACTTTATCCAAATCCAACATACACAAAGACATCAAACTTGTTTCCTCCAGAAATGGCTTCCGTGTTTATACCTCAGGGACTATAAGGTTACATGGACACAGTTCAAGAACATCCCAACTCCATAAAGCCGACATGTAAACACAAGTTTTATTGAGAAATGAGAAACAAGAGATACTTGAAGATTTTATCTTGTGTGTGTGTCATGTGGTACAGGTACTCACTTAGTTTTAGATGGCGCTTCAGTCACAGAATCGAGTCGAGTCTCTTTTCATTGTTTATCAGTTTCACACAAGTGTAATAGCTTCTCATACTTTTGTATATGACCAAATGTAATGTTATGAGACGCTACACAACACTTGGTACCTTTTGGTCATTTTTGTATAATTCGAACAAAGATTAAACCAAACCACCATTGTATCTTTATCCAATTCTAGATTAAACCAAACCACCATTGTATCTTTATCCAATTCTTCTTTACCCGCCATGATACGATTTATCACTACCCTTCCTATCATGGTAGCTAAAACCCTCCGATTCTTCCCTACACTTCCATGAATTCTCCTATTCCTCTCCAACCAAATATGGTAGAGTGTTGTTTGTAAAGCATATTGAAAATGATATCTTATTTATTCAATGTCCATCTATTATTATCAATGTCCTTATAAATGATATCTTATTATTCAATCAGATGTTACAATAGAAAGAACAAAATGATTTGCCAAGTCAATAAAAGCCGACATGAGAGTATTCTTAGAAGGGAAGTTATTGGTGTTACTATGACGAGTTAGGGTCAACTGTCCCCAACCCTATTCATCTATACATCATTAATAGTAATAATATTATTCTGAATTTGTGATGCATGTCTTGGATCAATCACAAGAAATCAATTGTAATTTGGATGCTCTTCTTTCCTTAAATGAATACAATACATTTTGCAACTTCTACCCAAAAAAAAAATTATTGAAGTTTTTCTTATGACGTTTGAAAACGATAGGATTGACCAATTAATTGGTCCCGAACTGTGTTGTTTTTCAATTTTTTTACACCAACTATTTGGTTCTTGAGTTCTCTCCTCCAAATTTTTAGATTTTTAAAATTGGGTACCCAATTCGTACTATTATCTCAAATTTTATCCATACAAAATCGCGATTAGGAAAAGTAATGAGCATTTGCTAAATCCAAATCGAATTAAGTAAACTTGTTTAGTGGCCTTAAATAGGCGAGTTATTATTGATAAATTTCGATTTAATTTTAATGAAATTCCTAAAATTCGTCAGATTGAGTTTCAAAATCTGGGTCGTCGGGGTCTATTCGATCGGAATTCGACATTCTTCTCACTTAATCAAGCTTAAATCTCTGAGAATTATTCAAGATGAATCTAAAAGCAAAGTTATTGACTAAGAGGTTGAATTAGCGGTCCCCTGTTTTGTTTGTTCGTTATCGTTGAGAGTGCGGTATCGAGAATATGAGATTGAAAGTTTAAATTAAACTTAAATTTATCAATAATAACCGATCGGTTTAAGACTACTAAACAGATTTACTTAATTCGATTTGGGTTAAGGAAACACTAATTATTTTTCCCAATCGCGATTTTGTATGGCTAAAATTTGAGACAATAGTACGAACTGTAGACCCAGTTTTAAAAATCGAATAGTTCGAGGAAAAAAATCGAGAACCAAATAGTTCACGTAGAAAAATTTAGGAAACAGTACAATTTGGGACCAATTAATTCGTGAACCCAAAACAACTCCTTGTTCATAGAGTAAAACACTAATTAATTATAAATTATAGTTTTATATCAATACCTACATATACAGTCGTTAAATATCTAATCTCTAGATGATAAGTATCAAACTCTAATTCCTTCTTTTGAATATATTGAGTCACATTCACGAATATAGTATCATCCGATCCTATCAAACTCTCTAATTCCTTCTTTTGAATATATTGACTCACATTCACGAATATAGTATCATCCGATCCTATCAAACTTGTGGAATCATTAATTTATATATTGATGTTTTTAAAACATATTATCATTCGTATATACTTAACATTGACCAGATTCTTGTAACCAAGTCTAACTTTCTATTCAAATACACACACCAAAATCTCGTTATGGCAAATTAATAAAGGCGAAAGAAATTTTGTCACCGACGTGACTTTGACTAATTACGAGAGAGAGACTTGGTCACGATATCTTAATGAGGTAGAAATAATCTCCGTTGACCATTGACCAATTCTTATTCATATAAAAATCTAACCGCCCACTATTATTCTCTATTCACAAGGGTCACGCTTTCTCAAACGTAAACCACAAGAAGAAAACCCTATTTATTTATTTATTTTTCTGTTTTTAGTATTTCGTATATGCAAGTCTTCAAGATTCCGACAAATCAAGAGAAAAAACACATCGACGATTTGAAGATGAATAGATCTGTAATGATGTCTCCGGAATCTCCTGTTTTCTTTCCACCTTGTCTTGTGTATTCTCCGACATCGGTCAAAACTCCGTTGCCTTCTCCTCGTTGTTCAGCATCACCGAAGTTAACAATGGTTTTGTCTCCTCCAAGGAAGCCAAAAGAGACGACTTGTTTGGGTTCTGATTCTGAAACTTTGTTGAAAAGGAAACGGCCACCGATGCTTGATTTAACTGTGGCTCCTACGGTTATGTCATGGGTGTTGTGTAACCGCTATGATATCGAATGGCGAGCTTGCGGTTTCAAATGCAGGAGACTGTCGGGCTGTCTTAAGTCGCGGTGGAACCGCAGAAGCCCTTACTTCAGATCACATTCCTTCTCAAGCAAATGAGCTCAAAAGGATTGAAGCATTGGTAAGTTTTTTATCCCTATGCATTTTTTTAGAAAGTATATTCATGGAATCGCGAAATATATGATTAAATGTTAGGGATTATGAGTTTCCAAATCAAAATATTTGAGATGACGGATATTTCTTACTTATATTGAACTAAATTCTATATTTTGGATCGGCAATAAACCTATTTTTGGTCATTGTCTCTCATACCATATTAGATATCATGAGAATTCAACTTGAAACAACTAACATTGAGTAGAATAGTTGATATCCTTTAGTGCTAGTCTCTTAATATTTCCGATGTTGGATTTTAATGTTCTATTCAAAATGCAATTGATAAAAATTGGCAAAATCTGAGAAATGTAATACTATTTTACATTCAAATAATGTTCTAATGAGGTTTGGTTTAATTGATGTTTGAAAGAATTTGGTTTACTGACTTTTGTGTGTGTATGTGTATAGGGTGGTTATGTAGACTGTCGCAACGGCGTTTGGAGAATTCAAGGGACATTAGCTGTCTCACGAGGAATTGGAGATGGGTATCTCAAAGAGTGGGTAATAGCCGAACCTGAAACTAGAACATTGATGGGTATCTCAAAGAGTGGGTAATAGCCGAACCTGAAACTAGAACATTACTGATTAAACCGGAGTTCGAGTTCTTGATCTTAGCATCTGATGGCCTGTGGGACAAGGTTACGAACCAAGAAGCGGTAGATTTGGTCCGACCGTACTGCGTAGGCGTGGAGAAGCCAAAGATAATGTCTGCTTGCAAGAAACTTGCCGAGCTATCCTTTAAGAGAGGGTCTTTGGATGATATTAGTCTAATCATAATTCAGCTACAACATTTTCTTCCCTGATTCATAGTATTTAGCTAAACTTAAATTAATTTCATTAGGTCTTTTTGTTATTATTATTTTTTTGGACACACAGTTGATGACAATTTTTTGTTCGGTATTCTACATGTAAATAAAGGTTTCGAGCATCATTTATTAATTGTTATTGTTCTTGCATATTGGATATATCAATCTCCAATATATTTTGGCTTATAATTTTGGAGCTTAATCTTTCCCTATGCAAGAACTTAGAAGTAAATTAAATATTATTTGTAAATCACTACACCAATTATATTAAGATTTGAATAACCAGTAAGTAAGCAAGAAAGTTTTACATTTATTATTTATTAAATTATAGTAGTAATATTCTTTAAGAGATACTACTTAAATTTTTAATAAAGGATTTAATGCAAAAAAATCCTAGATCCCTACTAAATTTGTAAATTTACTCTTGAAAATACAAATTAACTCAAGTTAAACATCAATTTAGCCCTTGAAATACTATATGTTTTAACATCAATTGATAGATTTATGGTAATATATGTTTTATATTTTATTTGAATTTAAATAAGATGTCATATACATACTAAACAAAAAAGTTCTATCAATTAATACAAAAATCAAGTCTAAACTATCATATTTGAATCCAAACCAAATAGAAAATATATATATTTAAAAAAACTATCAATTCATTTCAAAATAAATAGTTTTTCAAGGACTAAATTGATGTTTAATTTTGAGATGAGGGTTAATTTACATTTTTATGAGGTGGTGGATAAAATTACAAATTCGATAGAAGTCGAGGTTTTTTTGTTTTAAACCCTTTAATAAACTATACTCTGTTCAGATAAAAACATAATTTACGAATTTGATATAGTCATATTTTTAAACCCTTTAATAAACTATACTCTGTTCAGATAAAAACATAATTTACGAATTTGATATAGTCATATATTTTGTTTTTATTAATCTATCAAATTAATCAATTGTTCTTGACAAAAAAATAAATAAATCAATTGTAATTTTTGAAAGGAAGTATATGTCTGTTAATTGACCAAAAAAAAAAAAAAAAAAATAAATAAATCAATTGTAATTTTTGAAAGGAAGTATATGTCTGTTAATTGACCAAAAAAAAAAAAAGTATATGTCTGTTAAATGAAGGATTTAAGATGTAAAGTAGCCCTGGGGCTTCGGATCCGACCAATTAACCCGATCCGGTCCGACCCGGGTACAGTGGATCCGATTCCGAACCGATATTGAGGTGTAAACCGGTCGGAATTGAAATTAATTTTGTTCGGTATTCGGTTCAATTAAAGTAGCCCTGGGGCTTCGGATCCGACCAATTAACCCGATCCGGTCCGACCCGGGTACAGTGGATCCGATTCCGAACCGATATTGAGGTGTAAACCGGTCGGAATTGAAATTAATTTTGTTCGGTATTCGGTTCAATCGGTTCGGTTTTCGAATATCGATCAAACCGAATTTCGTGACTAAAAGACGCATATACCCCTCCTTTTCAATAAGACACAGCGTTTTTAAAAATTTATGGTTGAAGTGCTACCCACGAGATTCGAAGCTCAGACCTCCAACTCGATAGATATATACTTAACCATTTTGCCATTTCCATTTTTGATATATATAGTAAAAAACATATTTTTATAGAGTAATTCGGAATCTAATATTTTTGTAAGCCAACTGTATTTAATTCATATTCCTGAATAAAATTTCTAGGATAAGGAACACAAAGCCGTAGGTGGGTATTCAAATAAAGGGGAACCGAACCGAAACTGAGATCCGATTAATCCGAACCGAAGTAAATGCTAATGTTAATTCGGAATGTTTTTCTAAAAAAATTTAAACCGAAAATTCGATTAACCCGATCCGAACAACCCGAATATTCCGAACGTCCATAATTTAAACCGAAAATTCGATTAACCCGATCCGAACAACCCGAATATTCCGAACGTCCATAAAGGGTGAAAATGTAATTTATTCATTGTTTGGGTGTTTTTTAACAATATTTGAAAATGCGATTAGAAATTGGAAGAACTAATTAAAAAGTTTCGGAGTTTCGTCAGTTTGATCGCTCCCATGGCGATCTGCTTCATTCTCTATACACTGCTCACGATCCTTTTAGCCGTATCTCTGAGTTTAGCTGTTTCCGTGATTAATGCAAGAAAGTGCAGGAAACGCGCGGTGGGATTCTTCCATCCGTACACAAACGACGGTGGCGGCGGCGTATAGTCTATTATAGAGCTTTCAGCTGGATTTATGGAATGGTTGGGTCTTGCACTCATCTAGCTATGGTTAACTCTTCGTGGACAAAGGGCCATGTTGAAGTGCTTTGGAGAATTTCAGAACGGATTGTACGGGTCTACCCTCCCTGTGATACTTCAGGACTTCAGGTAATAACTATCTGATGCCTTGAAGCCTATGATTTTGTCTGTCTTCCTGTTATATCTAGGTTTTTAAATTAATATTATGGGCTTGATGTAGGCATTTCCTCTTGAAAGATCATCAATTCCTCCAAAAATCATATCTGTTGCCCAATTTCGTCCTGAGAAGGTGAGGGATCCCGTATCTGACTTATGAAATTAGGGTACTATAGTTTTGATGGCTCAGATTTCATAGTTCAAAAGAGTTGTCCAGCTTACTCAGTTACAGTCTTGTACCAGGCTCATATGCTTCAGCTTGAGGCCTTTTCATTAGCTTTAAAGAAGCTAGGTGCAGACGTCCCCCGACCCAAGCTCCAATTTGTGGGAAGTTGTAGAAATACTTCAGATGAAGAACGGCTGCAGAAATTGAAGGACAGAGCAGTTGAATTAAAAGTGGATGGAGAAGTGGAATTCTATAAAAACGCCATGTACAGGTGTTTGCTCTAAGCGCTTTACAGCATAATCCATTCAAACTTGTGTCTTTCAATACTCCAAACTTACATGATTCTTAATTCTTGGCTTCGGATTGCAGTGAGCTAGTGGAACTTCTAGGAAATGCAGTTGCAGGATTGCATGCGATGATAGATGAACACTTTGGGATTAGCGTTGTTGAATACATGGCTGCTGGTGCGATCCCAATAGGTAAGACTTAAAAGGCTTGTATTTGTGATTTTATCTCAGAGAGTTCAGTTACTCGCGCAATTGCTTCTAATGACTCCTCTGTCGTGTTACTTGTGGTGCAGCTCACAACTCAGCTGGACCCAAAATGGGTTACTCGCGCAATTGCTTCTAATGACTCCTCTGTCGTGTTACTTGTGGTGCAGCTCACAACTCAGCTGGACCCAAAATGGACATTGTGTTGGAAGAAGATGGACAAAGAACCGGATTTCTTGCTGAGACAGTGGAGCAATACGCAGAAGGGATCCTTCAGATTGTGAAGATGAGTGCAACGGACAGGCTTAAGATGGCTGCATCGGCTAGAAAACGAGCAACAAGGTTCTCTGAACAACGGTTTTCTGAGGACTTCAAAATTGCAATCCGACACGTTTTTACTGGTACCCACAAATGACAATATTGAAAACTTCAAAATCTGCTTAATCCACCATCTTTCAAAAGCACAGGACAAGCTAGGTTATAGCTTTTATCATCTCGTTGTAGCTTTTGTTTCTGGTTAAAGCTTTGACATACACGTTGTAAGAAACAATTTGATTCAAAAGAAAAGAAGACAGTATTAACAAACGTATAAGGAGTTCTATACCTGATTCTAATTCAAAAGAAAAGAAGACAGTATTAACAAACGTATAAGGAGTTCTATACCTGATTCTAGTTGAGACTTTTGCTTAAAAAACAGCATGCGGTTCATATATGATAAGGGGAAACAACAGACAACTTCACCTGGTTCTTCGTCGAGCAACCTCTTGAAGAAGAGGGTCTATGGTCGTCTTCTTCGCTTGTTTCTCAATTATGAAGATGACCATAGCTTCACTTCTCATTTTCGACAGAGTTCCATTTTGACTATGCAACAATACCATGTCTTAATCTACAAACTACATCTTCAGTTTGTAGGATCAGAAGCAAAAAGACAGAGATGGTTCCTCTTCTTACAACACATACCCATTCTTTTTTTTTTGATAACCTGGACTAGCCACATGTGCGGCCAAACGGCTCTACACCTGTCGGTTCCTGGACGCTGCAGCCCGCATGTGAATTTCGCAGTGGCCGGGACTTGAACTCTGGTGGCGGCAGCCCGCATGTGAATTCCGCAGTGGCCGGGACTTGAACTCTGGTGGTGGACACCTCAGCTGAGGTTCCTTTACCACTAGAGCTAGAAGCCCCAGTTTCACATACCAGTAAAGGGTTTTTCAGCAATTTGATTTGGATTGTTCTTACTAAACCAATCAAGATTTGTATAACCTAAATCTGAGTCATTCCATAAGATCTAAGCCAAATGGTAAAACTGACACAATCCCAATCAAGATTTGTATAACCTAAATCTGAGTCATTCCATAAGATCTAAGCCAAATGGTAAAACTGACACAATCTTAATAATTCGGAATAACATAACTGGTAAAAATCTGATGAGAAAGATAAAGCTTTAACATTAATTGAGGAATCCATAACAGTTCAACAAAAAACGAAGCTAAGAAAACTTAAAACTGAAACAAGTTCAGACAAAGTACTCAAGATTCAAACGAAAAGACAGAAACAAACAGGAAAACAGATGAGAAGCAAAGTCTTCAATGATGAGT
>CM071718.1:25459027-25470495 GCA_036630335.1 Physaria fendleri | reverse complement strand
GATATGCTGCTTGGTTTTTCTGCGCCTGAACTTGTTCTTCTGCGTTATAATTCATGGCACGGAGTTTAGTAGAGAGGGCCGGGCAATTGTTAAAGACACGACTAGCTTTGTATAAAGCAGTTTCCATGGGCTTCACCCTGCGAAGAGCGCTGAAAGAAACGATCTACCAGATGTTACTATAAGATCTTAAACAGCACGGTTTTTGTCACTAAAAAGTTTTAGTAGTTGTAACAGCGAGATTCTGGATACAATCAAGGTATCATCTCCTTTTGAATCAAGAAGTTGTGCTTACCCCTTTGATAAGTCTTTATCCTTTGTTGCATCACCAACAGACCGTTCCAGCTCCTTCATCCGAGCTCTCAACTCCCTCACAATTTGGGAGTTACTTCCAGCTGGTGCAAAACTCAGGTAGGCTTTAGCTTGTATAAGTTTGTCTCTGATCTCCTTTATCTTCAAATCTGTTGCTCTTTCTGGCTGAACCCTTGTGTTCTTTTCACCCTTAGATAGAGGGGGCTTGAAGTTCGTTTTATTAGCAAGTTTGTTGATTGTTGGTAGAATTTTATCCTGACACAAAATATATCAGTAAATTGTAATCTTCAAATCAAATTTTAATTAATTCTAAGATTCATTAGATGAGATATATCGTATACTGAGCAATCATCAAGTTCATAGCAGGTGTGTAATCTTCAAATCAAATTTTAATTAATTCTAAGATTCATTAGATGAGATATATCGTATACTGAGCAATCATCAAGTTCATAGCAGGTGGACTAAACAAGTTCATGACTTCATGTTATCTTCAAAGTAGAAGGATTTTAAATACACACCTTTGCATCAGAGCTAACTGTCAAATTCTGTGAAACAATTACTTGTTCTTCCCTTTTTGTGTGATTAGTACCTGCAACCCATGATTACTACAGATAAGAAATCTGAAGAGTTGATGATAACAGAGAAAAACAAAGCAAGATAGAAAATATGACACCCACTATTATTTTCATCAGACGAATTATCCCGAACTGCAGAATTAGAAAAGATAGAAAATATGACACCCACTATTATTTTCATCAGACGAATTATCCCGAACTGCAGAATTAGAATCCCCATCCTTGAAGAGAATCAGTCTTGGCCCCTTCAAACTTTTTCTATCCTCCTAAATCACAAAGCAAAATAAGTTATACCTAAACGAATGGTCAAAATGTTTCAAGCAGATGACATCGAGGAACAGATAGGTTCCCACTTACATGTTCAATGGCACTAAGTCTAAGGTCATTTGTCTTGAATCTCTGCAGAACAATGATACCATGTCAGCCACAGTAAATGGCTCAGCAAAAAAGAGGATAATAAAACAAGAGTAAGATCTCAATACTTCGCATAAGCAAATACTATGCTGAAGATTCTCCTAATTGGATCAGAGAGTTTCAATCAAAACATCTTGATTTGACTATCCATTATCACCACACGGAAATATAGAGATTAAACATTCGGAAAAAAACACACTTACAATTCTGGATAACTCTTCAATAAATTCTCTCCGACCTGCCAGATGATAATCCGAAATTGGAATCAATAGATGAAATTATCCGAAAACTAACACAACATCAATCAAAAAGCTAGGGCGATGGCGAATTTTTCATAAAATTCAATCACAAAATCAAAGCCATCAACCATTTCCAACACACGATCATCCAGTAAAAATCAACACAAGAAGCAATCAGAAAATTAATAAGAAGCTAACCAACGGGAGTGATGCTGTGAAGCCGATTCGAGACGAAGAAAAGAGGAGCAAACACAGTTATCGATAGCAAGGAGAGGATCAAAATCCTCTGCCATCGACGAAATTGCTTCATGAAACTAAACACCAATTAAAAAGGAAAAAATTCTCTCCCAGATCTCTCTTTTTCGAGAACTATTCTTATCTCATCAAACACTGAATCCTTCTCCAGGGAATCAGCAAATGTACTAGTAAATTCAGGAGATTTATCTCATCAAACACTGAATCCTTCTCCAGGGAATCAGCAAATGTACTAGTAAATTCAGGAGATGTCCTGCTTGATCATCAAGCAAACGAGACAAAAGAGAAATTAGGGTTTCTGGGATTTGATTTCTTCAAATGAGAGATTATATTCGTCGTTTTTGGGGTCAGATAGGAGTTTTTAAGATTCAGAGCTTCTTCCTCATACGTATTAGGGATTTTCGTCTTTATAAGGAACTGAAAATAAAATGATTGTTTAATGATTTTTACTTTATATTTTGTTCAGGTACGTGCCGGTGTACATGTGATGGCATATGATTACGCCGTTGATGAAGCTGTTCGTAATTAATGTGATAATTTGTCTTCTTTGAAACTTTTAAATAAAAATTATATTGTTTGAGAAAACAAAAAGTTTAGCATGTCGGCAAATATATAGTTTTGTTATATTCTGATTAAAAATGGCATTTAGAAAAGAAAAAAAAATGTTAGTTGTTGCTTGTTGGATTCTTTAAAACAAAAACTAAACTAACTATAAGAAAAAATATTATTTAAGGCCTTTGAAAATGTATAAAGAAAAAAAAAAAAAATATTGACGTGGCATTCTTGAAATGTAGGTCTCTTTAGCAACGTAAACTATGCATATAATAAAACTCTAGCTATGACATATGTTGCTTCACAACCAAATTTCTCATTACATATTAATCCGTTTTGCACAGTAAGATAATCAAACGAAACCTAACGAAAAATTATACATAATGCAAAAAACAAAAACGAATTTGGTTAATTATATCACAAATTATGATCAATTATCAAATCAATGTAGAATAAAAGCACATAAAATATGCCCAAAGTAATCTAATCCAACGTCACTAATCCCATTTTAACACTCCTTATTTTTAAGCCGTTGATAGATTTAGATCCAACGATTAATATTTAAAGTTAGATTACAACATAATAATCCTTTAATCATAATTTCAACCAATCAGAAGAAAGATTTGAAACTATATAAACCGGACGTTTCGGTTAATCTCATCATTTCTCATTATCAGTTTCGAATTAACATTTTAGGGTTTCAAACAATCAAATATTCCGATGACTGACGTGGGGTTAATCGTTACTGCTTCGATCGACGGAGTCACTTCTGCGGATGCTTCAGTGACTGATGCAGCTGTCGAGAAGAAACCTGCGGCGAAGGGACGAAACCTGCGGCGAAGGGACGAAAAACGAAGAAAGTTAATGAAGTGAAGGAGAAGAAGAAGAAGACTGTTGCTACGGCTCCGATGAAGAAATCTGTTTCTAATCATCCTACCTATGAAAAGGTACGCGAGATTCGATTTTTGCTTTCTTGTATCAGATTTTAGATTCCGAGATTAAGAGTTATTGATTTGGTTGGTGTGAGTTAGATGATCACGATTTTCGGATATCTGTTGCGTTTCTTTTACTGGATTTTAGATTCTGAGATTTAAGAGATGTTGATTTGGTTGTTGTGATTCAGATAATCACGAGATTCGATTTTCTTTTTTTTTCTTGCGTTTCTCTAGATTCTGAGATTTAAGAGAAATTGATTTGGTTGTTTTGATTCAGATGATTTTCGTTTTTTCTTTAGTTTCTTTAGATTCTGAGATTTAAGAGATATTGATTTGGTTATTCTTGATTCAGATGATCAAAGATGCGATCGTTACATTGAAGGAAAGATTGATTCAGATGATCAAAGATGCGATCGTTACATTGAAGGAAAGAACAGGATCAAGCCAATACGCAATTCAAAAGTTCATCGAGGCGAAACACAAAGAGCTTCCTCAAACATTCAGAAAAGTTCTGCTACAGAATTTGAAAAGACTTGTTGCTTCTGGGAAGCTAGTGAAGGTTAAAGCCTCGTTTAAACTTCCGTCTCCTTCGTCTCAACCTAAACCATCATCTTCTCCAAAGGCGGCGACGGTATCTGCTGCTGCTCCAGCGAAGAAGAAATACGCAATTATGTCTGCTAAGCCAATGAGAAGGGTCACTGTAGCTTCTAAATCTAAGAAATCATTAGCTGTTAAACCTAAGACAGTTCCTAAGAGGAAAGTTGGTGCTGCTCCGGAGAAACCAGTTAAAACGGTGAAGGTAACATCTCCGTCGAAGAAGAAGAAGCTTGTGAAGCCAAAGAGGTCTCCGGCAAAAATGAGGGTCAAGCCAATGAAGAAGAAGGGTTTTAGTATTGTATAAATCAATTTGACTTCTTCGTTTAAATTCAATTATACATAGTTTTTTTTTTTGTCTTTCATCAATGGGAAAATCGGCCTAAAACGGCCCAAAGAACATCCAATGGGGAAATCTACAGCCTGTAAAAAGTAACGTCTAATTGCTCTGTTAACCCCTAATCCGTTAGTCAACTCATTAATGACGTGATCAACAAAATTAAAAGTAAACGGAGGCTGTGTACGGGTATAACGTAACGACGGACATGTTATTGAGGTATTCTGTAGCACGGGATCGTTTTACAGGCCGTAGATTTCCCCATTGGATGTTTTTCGGGCCGTTTTAGGCCGATTTTCCTTCATCAATGATAGGAAAAACAAAAACTGATTAAACCGGTTCAACTAATTGAAAAAAGGAAATTAAAAAAATAATCAAAATTTGAGTTAACCAGTTACAACCACAAATTAATTGAAAGATAATCCAAAAAATAATAGTGAAAAGATAATATTAAACATGTCATTAAGAGAAATAAAAAATATTGGTAAAGGTTAGCTGTATAATAGTGAAAAGATAATATTAAACATGTCATTAAGAGAAATAAAAAATATTGGTAAAGGTTAGCTGTATGCTAGATTTTTTGAAAATTTTTAAAGATTTTTTTCCATATTAGTGTATAGAAAGATATAATTCCAATTTGGAAAAAGATTTGAGTCAAATTTAATTACTTTTAAAATAACGACAATTGGCTGGAAAATGAGAACAAAATTTCGTAATTCGTTTATTTTGGTTGGTTTGTCAGATTTTATAATTCGATATTATTATTTTCTGTTTGAGAACGGATTTAAATTAAATATATTTTTTTTTTTGAAAAGAATAAAAAATAATATGATCAGAGTAAATAAAAGGCCAAAGAAGGGATTAGATGATACATAAACGGCAAGGCTGTGAAGTGTGAACTCTCTCTCTCGTGTAGAAGACGATCATAAGTGACGAACCCTAACGAGATTGTGAGGGACATCGAGTCTTGTAGGCGACGCGGAGAGAGATTAGACAGGTATATAATTCTCTGTTCTTCTTTTTCGTTTTTGGATTTTCGTAGAAACTAGAAATGGTCAAGTCTCTAGATCAATGAGTTGTAGAGTTTCAGGATCTCTGCTAAACCTTGACGACATCTTCGATTGGAAATGTTACCATATTCGATTTCATTTCTGATTTTTGTGGTTAAGTTTTGGCAGATTACTCATCCGGAATTGGTTTTTTTGATTTGTAATTGTACTGGATTGTATAATTATGATTTTGCATGTCTGCTGTTTGTTGATAAACATATGATCTCAATGTTAGTTAATGTTGGCTCATGTATATTTCAGGAGGTAAAAGGTTGTTGACGATCTAGTATTGAAGAAGTGAACAAGGATGCGTAAGTGGATGTGTTGGAAAAGTCAAAATAAAGATTCAAATGATGAACAACAAGTGAAACGTTCTCAGCAGCGATATGATGGTATGTTATATCTAGATGTCAACTAGTAGCAAATTACTCACATGACGCATGGTTTCTGTCATCTTTGAGAGATATGTTGTAGTGTTAGGCTTCTTTGAACATTAAATGACTTTGTATTGTGTTTCTAAGAAGTTGATTTTCTTATTGTGTTGAGTGTCTTCATGTATGTAGCAAATCATAAGAATCCAAAACCAGCAGTTGTTGCAAAACATGAGGTAAAGAAGGAAGCTCCTCCAATTGAGGTTCCTCCCTTGTCTTTGGATGAGGTGAAGGGAAGCTCCTCCAATTGAGGTTCCTCCCTTGTCTTTGGATGAGGTGAAGGAAATGACTGAAAATTTCGGATCGAAGGCACTGATTGGTGAAGGATCTTACGGGAGAGTATACTATGCAACACTAAGTGATGGTGTAGCGGTTGCTCTGAAGAAATTTGATGTCACGCCTAAAGCTGAAACAGATTATGAATTCTTGAGTCAGGTTATTTATCTTCTTCAACTCATGTTTTGTTTCTCTAAATTCACTTGCTTTCTACTAAGATGAGTCGAGTACTAGTAGTATCCATGCCTTTTATTCCGACTTGTCATATTGATAGTCTGCTCTTCCTTAGGTGTCGATGGTTTCTAGATTGAAGCATGAGAATCTCATTCAACTGCTTGGTTTTTGTGTTGATGGAAACATCCGTGTTCTTGCATATGAGTTTGCAACAATGGGCTCGTTGCATGATATCTTACATGGTAAGATAACCTTTCGGACTTCGATATTCGCTACTCATAGTAATTGGTTGCTTATGTTGAGCTATATTACAGGTAGGAAGGGAGTTCAAGGGGCACAGCCAGGTCCAACACTTGACTGGATTACGAGAGTGAAAATAGCAGTTGAGGCAGCTAAGGGTCTGGAATATCTTCATGAAAATTCACAGCCTCCTGTAACCCATAAAGACATAAGATCTAGCAATATCCTTCTTTTTGAAGACTACAAAGCAAAGATTGCTGATTTCAATCTCTCGAATCAAGGACCTGATAACGCAGCCCGTCTTCACTCAACAAGAATCTTGGGAAGTTTTGGTTATCATGCTCCAGAGTAATTTCTACTTAAACCCTTATAATTTCTCTTTTCGTATGAGTGTCTAATAAAACAGATAATATGCTAATCTACCCTCATATGTAGGTACGCAATGACTGGAAAATTGACTCAGAAGAGCGATGTGTATAGCTTTGGAGTCGTGCTTCTAGAACTTCTAACAGGAAGGAAACCAGTGGATCATACACTGCCTCGCGGTCAACAAAGTCTTGTAACCTGGGTAAGTATACATTCTAGACCATCATTTTTAACTTCTTGTCCCTGCTTTAACATTTCCATGTTCTTGTCTCTGCTCAGGCGACTCCAAGACTCAGTGAAGATAAAGTCAATCAGTTTTTAACATTTCCATGTTCTTGTCTCTGCTCAGGCGACTCCAAGACTCAGTGAAGATAAAGTCAATCAGTTGATTGATCCAAAGCTAAAAGCTGATTACCCTCCCACAGCAGTAGCAAAGGTTCTTCTTTTACAAACCATGAACCTCTCTTAAAGATTGTAATTTGATCATAAATTTAACTATCAGTTATATTGCGATTGCAGCTAGCATCTGTGGCAGCATTGTGTTTGCAATACGAAGCTGACTTTAGACCAAAAATGAACATTATTGTGAAGGCACTACAGCATCTTCTCAAACCTTGAGCTTCTACTTCATGTCCATCACCAGAACCTTGAAACTTTTTATCTTTTTAATACAATTTTTTAATTTAATGATCTGACTTTTTGAAAAATTAAAAATTTGGGGTTAAAAAGTTTAGATTTTGATTTGTTTGGCCCGCCAACATGATACGTGTCTTATCTCACCTTCTCTCATTGACCCAAACGGAACCTCTTCTTCTTCTTCTTCTTCTTCTTCTTCTTCTTCTCTTCGTCTCTACTCTTTCATTTTCAAAACCCAGAAAAGAATGAACCCCGTAGCCATGGCTACGCATTTTGCTTTGCCTTTAAACTATGTTGTTTCAGAAGGCTCTAGGGGAAGAGGAAGTTTTGTTCCGAACATGGTCAGAGCTGTAGCTGCCGGCGATTCCGTAGCTCCGGCGACGTCGGAAGAAACAAAGGTGAAATTGGGTGGTTCAGATTTAAAGGTGACGAAGCTTGGAATCGGAGCCTGGTCATGGGGTGATAACAGCTACTGGAATGATTTCGAGTGGGATGGTCAGTTCACTTAATTTCGATTTTGACATTTGATTTTCTCTAATTCGCATTACTGAAGTGAAGAAACATTTGCTTTTTCTTTCTGTAATGGTAGACAGGAAACTGAAGGCTGCTAAAGGTGCTTTTGACACTAGTCTTGACAATGGTATAGATTTTTTCGATACAGCAGAAGTTTATGGCTCCAAGGTAAGAATGATAAAGCTGATTATTCTGATGAGTCTTGGTCCTAAAGTAGTTTGTTTCCATCTTCTATAGTTTTCCCTTGGTGCTATGAGCTCTGAAACTCTTCTAGGAAGGTAAATTTTATTGTATTTTGGAAAGATGTAATAGTGTGCAATGATTCCCATTACCTCATAGATGTTATTGGTGAGATTTTAAACAGATTCATCCGTGAGAGAAAAGAGAGATATCCCGGAGCTGAGGTTTCAGTTGCAACAAAGTTTGCTGCATTGCCATGGCGATTAGGTCGTGAAAGTGTCATTATTGCCCTTGAAGATTCTCTTTCCCGGCTTGGACTTTCATCTGTGGATCTCTATCAACTCCATTGGTACGTATCCCTCAACTCATATTGGAGTTTTGTAAAGGAACGATCTCACTATTTGCTTGGTTAAATTTCAGGCCGGGACTATGGGGAAATGAAGGTTTTTTTTTTTTTTTTTTTTCTGAAGAACAACATTGAAGTTACTTTGAACAAGAGTCTTGTTACTTTATGACACGCTGAATTATGTTAGGATATCTCGACGGTCTTGGGGATGCTGTTGAACGGGGACTTGTGAAAGCTGTTGGTGTTTCTAACTACAGTGGTATCATTTCAATCTGTTTTTTTCTTTTTTCTTTCTTGCTGATGATTTGGATTTTAAAGTTCAATCTCATATTACTTTGTTGAACTTTCAGATTTATTATATTTTTGTTGAACTTTCAGATTTATTATATTAACTGTTGTGGGGTTGTACTTTTCAGAGAAGCGGCTACGTGATGCTTATGATAGACTCAAAAAGAGAGGAATTCCTCTGGCTTCAAATCAAGTCAACTACAGTCTAATATACAGAGCTCCAGAGCAGAATGGTGTAAAGGCAGCTTGTGATGAGCTTGGAGTAACTTTAATTGCATATTCCCCCATTGCTCAAGGTGAATTATCTTTATCCTATAGCTTTGTGGTCATGTGGAAAAGTTGCATGTCTCTTATTGTCTCGACTCAAAACAACGAGGCCAATGAACTCATACATTTTCCCTTATTTTCTTTTTGCCTTTTCCAGGTGCTCTAACTGGTAAATACACCCCAGATAACCCACCCTCTGGTCCTCGGGGTCGCATTTATACTCGTGAGTTCTTAACAAAGGTAATATCTTTGAATGCATAGATCTAAGTTACTAACAGTTAACACAGGTCTAAAAGGAGGTAAAACCGGTCATAGGTTTTCCTGTTGAGTATCTCTGAACTCTTAAACTCTCTTTTTGTAGCACTTGTAAAGATCAAAAGTTACAATATGAATGCAAAAGTAGCATATATAGTGATATAGATGATGGTAAATTGTTGTAATACATAGATATGAAATAAAGATTTTGCTCTTCGAGAATTGTACAGATCCAAACAAATGATGGAGAATTTCACACAACACATATCTGAAGCCACAATGGTTCTTAACAAAGGTAATATCTTTGAATGCATAGATCTAAGTTACTAACAGTTAACACAGGTCTAAAAGTATCCAAAACTATAGTTACATTTAAACAACTCTAAATCTTCTAGGAAATGACTTACATATCTCACTGTTACAAACCTGCCGATTTTCTCCTCTAATCTTTCCTTTTTCTTAGGACTGTTTTGAGAAAATGCTTACACTATGATACAGCATGCCCGTACACACACACACACTTAATCAATCAATGTACATATGCATAAATTATCAAAAGGTAGCATAATCCTGCTAGGTTTCTTCACTAACTATTACTTGTGACGTTACAGCTTCAACCCCTGTTGAACAGAACCAGACAAATTGGTGAAACCTACAGCAAAACTCCCACACAGGTTCTTTCTCTTTTCCTTGCATTCTATTTTTCTGTTTTCCCTGTCCATACACATATAGGTCATATTTGTTTGTATATTTGCTTCTTTTGTTGATATATTGGAACAAGCTGTTGTTAGTAGTTGAGTAAATGTAAGGGTAGAGTCCTTGATTTGCATCAATTCATATGCCTTTTTTTTTTTGTTTTTTTTGCTGTGCAGGTAGTATTGAACTGGTTAGTGGCGCAAGGGAACGTGATACCCATCCCAGGAATCCTATTTTTAGCAAATCTATAAAAAATAATAAATAAAAATCATAATGGCATTGCATTGTAAATATTTACAAAACTAAGGTTTCTTTAGATTTTGTACTTCCCAATTATTATATAGATTAACTAAGGTTTCTTTAGATTTTGTACTTCCCAATTATTATATAGATTTTAATAAACAAAAACTAAAAATTATTTTTCTTAATTGCTTTTGTAGGATGCGTGATTTTTCTTAAAACCCCCGATAATTTGAAACAGATGGAGTATTATCTAATCTTCTTCTTTTTTTTTATTTAATACAAAAGAAGTTGTCAAAAAAACAAAGATCTAGTTTAGTGAATTATCCATTATTATTATTAGAGATATTCTCAAAATATTATAATTATATTTATAAATTTGAATAATATCCCATGTTTATTATTTATTTTATAAATTTAACTCTTTATAATTTAATAAGACATTTTTTTCTTATTTAAATTTAAAATTTTTCCGAAAATTAGAAAAATAACCGAAAATTAGAAAAATAAATCAATATTATAATGTAATTGATCAAATATCCTGAAGTTCATTATCACCTAAATATTTTAAAATTCAAAATTACTTTTTATCAAAATATTATATAAGTATATATTTATATAAAAAAATTATTGTATTAGTTCTATCTATTAAATATTTTTTTAAGTATTACATATTTTACTTATTCAAAAATTAACCAACATATTACTTCGTTTATATTATTCAAAAGCATTATTATTTTAATATAACTCAATATTTCAATTTATAACGTTTAAATTTAAGTGAAACATTGAAGTATACAATATTTTATATATATCATATATATTTCACATATTAAATCATATTTATTATATTAAAATAAAATATTTTATTTTATACATTTTCTTATGATAAAGAATATTTTGATGATATTAAGTATATTAAAATAAAATATTTTATTTTATACATTTTCTTATGATAAAGAATATTTTGATGATATTAAGACTAATCTTTGAGATTTCATATATTTTAACTTTACAATGTAAAATTCTATTTTAGGTAACCCTTCAAGATGGTAACAAGAAAATAACAACACTTCTCAGACCCCATAAATTTACTAAACTGATGTAAAGAAAAGTAAATATGAAAATCTTGTCTTATGAAAATCTGATTTCCTAGTTATACTCGTGTTTTAACTTTGAATTTTAGATTATAATATGTATATATATACTCTTAAACGGAAAGAATATTCGAACGAAAATCGTGTGGTATGATTATACAAGCCTAAACAGAATACACGTATTTAGGTTACAGTTATATTGTC
>CM071718.1:25319147-25334436 GCA_036630335.1 Physaria fendleri | reverse complement strand
CTGGTTCTGGTGGAAGAAAGCTTTTCAAGGGAAATGCAAGTACTTCCAAAATTAAATAAAAATAAAATTTACAATGGTAAATTAAGGCATATTAGACGAAGACACGCCACAATACGACAATTGCTTTTCAATGGGGTGATAACATTGGATTATATTAGATCAAAGGAAAATTTGGCAGATCCTTTGACTAAAGGCATCCCATGGTTTAGGTTCAATAGGAAAACTGGCTGAGGAAGACTTAAAAGGAAAATAACACACTTTTACCATTCCTATGAAGTCAAAGTGTGTTTTCTGCTGACGATTAAGGATGAACATTAATAACTTTTTAAGAAAAGTAAGATAAAGCAGACTATCTTTAATTAATGTTATCTATATGACAGTGATGTCGGGTCGCATCTATGAGAATTGATATGGCTAAATTCTCTAGAGCTCTCACGAAGTCGGGATTAGCTCAGGACCAAAATGGGCTCAACCGTATGAACTTGAAATGTGCAGATGATATATTTGTTTCAGATATTGTCTCGGTTTCCTACAAAATGTGGTTAATTCAAGACTTAAGTTCATTACCCACAAAGGAAATTCGATATCTGCTAACTAGGAAAGGTTCAAGTCCAAAAGACACATTTTCTGATGCATATTGATTATATTTTCTCATAAGTTACTAAAACTTATTTTCTATTCAAATGTGGGGTATTTTTAAGTTTGAATAGAAAATGTGGGGTATTGTTGGTGTTATATTAATAAATTAATATAACTTTAATCAAAAACATCAAAGGACATAAATACTTATTATGTAGAGAGACATATCTCTTGGTTTAGAAAGTCACATCATTCTAAACATGTCTCTTGGTTCTTTATAAACACATCTTTCTAAACATGTCTCTTGGTTCTTTATATTATTGATGTTGTTTGATTCATTTGGATTAAGAGAGAAAACTCTAAACACAAGAGAGATAGCACTAACTATATTCTTCTATTCTTTCGAGAAACACAAAGTATAGTTTGCCAGAAACTATGTAAGGTGTGCTACACGGAGTTTGATAGTTGTATCCTGCAAGATAGACGTCCACGAAACTACGTACTGCTACACGGAGTTTGATAGTTGTATCCTGCAAGATAGACGTCCACGAAACTACGTACACTATAGTAAGGACGAATTTCTGTCTTAGGAGATTGCTACAAGCAAGCCTCTATCATTTTATACAATATTGTTTATTGTATTAAAGACTACACGGAGTTTGATAGTTGTATCCTGCAAGATAGACGTCCACGAAACTACGTACACTATAGTAAGGACGAATTTCTGTCTTAGGAGATTGCTACAAGCAAGCCTCTATCATTTTATACAATATTGTTTATTGTATTAAAGAGAATATCAAGTAAGTATACATTAAATATTTATTTATATATATATATTTTTTTCTGTCTTAGGAGATTGCTACAAGCAAGCCTCTATCATTTTATACAATATTGTTTATTGTATTAAAGAGAATATCAAGTAAGTATACATTAAATATTTATTTATATATATATATTTTTTTTGTCAAACATTTATTTATATAAATATATTTTATTTTACTTGAATAAGACCAAAGATTTGTTTGGAAGTGATTGATCTGCATCTTCTTATTTCTAACAAAGCAAAGAGAAAAGGTCTTAAAGCGTGTCTCAGAAGGTTCTGAGGAACAAAAAAAGTCAGATCTTTTACCTTCTTCTGTTTCATTCTTTATCTCTTCAAGGCCTCTTGTTGCGGCTGAAACAGGAAAACGAAACACTTCATGTAAGATCATTCTGATTTGGGTTCATCTGATCAACAAGGCTTATTGCACCATGGATGGTTTAAGGTTTCTTCAAATGTCAGAGGGAGAGAAATGTAAGCTAAAGTAAGAGTTTTCTTACCATGTTCTTCATCGTTGGCTCCAGTTAAATCATCAGCTGGTTGTTCAAGACCTTTTGTAGCAGCTATAAGTAAGAAATACAACATAAGACAAAACACAGTTCTTAGTTTAAATTTTCGGATTCAAGAACTTGTTTAAACAGATAAATTTTATGTAGAGATACCTTCAAAGTCACGTTCGATCTCATCCATATCCAACTCGCTTTGTCTCTTTGCAGCTGTAATAAAAAGAACAGAGAACTTGGACTTATAATACATAGGAAGGAACAGAGAACTTGGACTTATAATACATAGGAAGAACCAAATGTGATTATAACAAGTACTAGAGTAAGAGTGTTCTATTACATTGTTCATCATCTATTCCTTGTGCTGAATCATCAATCTTTAGTTGTTCATAAGAGTGTTCTATTACATTGTTCATCATCTATTCCTTGTGCTGAATCATCAATCTTTAGTTGTTCAAATCCAGCAGCAGCAGCAGCACAAGCTGCAAGTAACTCTTTGTATGTAAGAATCTATCAACAACAGTTGTCTCAAGAACTGAAACTTAAATCTAAACTGAAATACATTGAAAGGTACCTTCAAACTCGCCTTCGGTGGCTTCCAACATTTTCTGTTAGCAGCTGAGATAACCAAAAACAGTATAAGATTAGTTTCTAAGCAAAAGGAATTAGACTAAAGAGGAAGAATCATTTTTTGTTTAACCTTATTCATCATCATCCTTAGATTCATCAACCTTTTTGATATCATCAGATCCAGCTTGTTTAAGTTCATTGAGACGTGCTGTAACAATACAAACAGACTCTTCATATCACTACTTTGATCTAAGCTTCTTCAGGACACAAAATCAACAGAGTAAAAGGTGTTGACTTACCTTCAGACTCAAGTTCGATATCATCCAACATACAAGGTACATCATCAGTAACAACTCCCACCTATAGATCCAAATTAAACAAAAACAAGAGATCTTTAAATCATAGTAATCCTAAACAAAAATCCAAATCACTAAAGTTAATTCATAAACAGAAATTAACCTGAGCTGAATCTTTAGTTCCTGGTTATTTGATGAGAACATGTTGATCTAAGAATAAGATTGTTCAGACAAGATGTGTTTAAGACAAACCTTGATATTCATGCTCGAATAGATCTACACTGATACCTCCAGCTTGTTTAAGTTCATTGAGACGTGCTGTAACAAAGCAAACAGACTCTTCATGTCAGTACTTTAATCTAAGCTTCTTCAGGACACAAAATCAACAGAGTAAAAGGTGTTGACTTACCTTCGGACTCAAGTTCGATATCATCCAACATACAAGGACATCATCAGTAACAACACCCACCTATAGATCCAAATTAAACAAAAACAAGAGATCTTTAAATCATAGTCATCCTAAACAAAAATCCAAATCACTAAAGTTAATTCATAAACAGAAATTAACCTGAGCTGAATCTTTAACAGTTTCAATTAGTTCTTCATTATAGAGACAGAGAAATAGTGTTGTTATCAGTCGCAGTACTGTTTTTCTGACCACTAGTCTCAGCTGATTCCATAAACAACACAAAGATTATATCAAAAATACAGAAGAAGATACGAAATAAACGAAATAACCTTCAAAATCATAGCAGGAATTATCTCCTTTGTCTCTGAAAATCAAATCACCATATTTCCAATCCCATGTATAGTCTGCAACTAACTTCAAATCTTTATGAGATATTGGGGATTTGACTAAGAATATTGTGGAGCCATTGTCCCGTAGAATATTGTGGAGCCATTGTCCCGTAGAATTTGCAGGGAATGGCGAAATTCGTAGTCTCCCGTAACAATTAGTATGTTCTTGGGAGATTTTCTTCCATTTAATAAGACATACTTCAGAATTCTTGCTTCTAATTGAAAATCTGGTGCTGCAGTGAACTTGAGACTCCCCATCCTCTCTCTACAGTCAATTAACTCTAAACCTTGATTTTCAAGTTCTTGTTTATCACAGGTCAGATTTCTCAAATCTCCACATAGAATTCTAGTTGTTTCGGAAAGATTGTCTTCGGTATAACGGTGTAATATGCCTTGGATATTGTTAGGTTTTGATTAAGTCTTTGTTTTAGAATAAGAATTCCTAAGATTTAGGAGTAGCTTTCTATTTTTAGTTCTGTTCCTAATTTCTAGTTTATCTCCTGTTTTAACTAGGTTCAGTTGCAGCTTTCTTGTTTGGCTATTTGAAGCCACTTTCACTTGCTAATAAGATTCATCGAAGCATTTTATAAGCTTTTGTTAGTGTTATATCAACAAATCTGGTATCAGAGCTGTGTAATGGGTGAATCAAGTAGTTTTGTACAACCTTGCATACCCAGGTTTGATGGGGATTACGATCATTGGAGTCTTCTCATGGAGAATCTTCTGAGATCGAAAGAGTACTTCGGAGTGGTGAAGGATGGTGTGGAAGAACCAGACAATGAGGATGTGTTGACTGAGATGCAACAGAAGAGTCTCGCTGAAGCAAGGCTAAAGGATCTGAAGGCAAAGAATTATTTGTTTAGTGCGATTGACACAGTTGCAGACTTTGAGGAGAAGTTTCGAACTCTTGGAGATGAAAAATGGAGAATCCATCACTGAATACTTCACAAGGGTGATGATAGTTGCAAATGATATGAGGAATTGTGGAGATGATATGCAAGATGTCAAAATAGTGGAGAAGATTTTGCGTACGTTGACTGAGAACTTCAATTACATAGTGTGTTCAATTGAAGAGTCCAAGGATATTGACAACCTTTTTTTGCGTACGTTGACTGAGAACTTCAATTACATAGTGTGTTCAATTGAAGAGTCCAAGGATATTGACAACCTTTCTGTTGACGCATTGCAAAGCTCATTGTTGGTACATGAGCAAAAGATGAACAAACAGAACATTGTGGCAAAGGAGCAAGTGCTGAAAGTCACGTATGAAGATCGAGGTAACAGAGGTAGAGGAAGAGGTTATGGTAGAGGTAGAGGAAGAGGATGGTTTAATAAGGCAACAGTGGAATGTTATCGATGCCACAAACTCGGACATTTTCAATACGAATGTCCGATAGAAGGAAAAAGCAAACTATGCAGAGATTGATGATGAAGAAGATGTACTGCTGATGGCATACACATCAACTCAAGAAGAAAAAGAAGAGGTATGGTTTCTGGATTCAGGATGTTCCAACCATATGAGCGGAGATAAGGCCTGGTTCTTTAAACTTGATGAAAACTTTCGATGCTCAGTGAAACTAGGAGACAACTCACTCTTGACAGTGATTGGAAAGGGTGATGTGAATATACATATTGATGGAAGATCACATGTAATCACAGATGTGTATTGGGTGCCCAAACTGACAAGTAATCTTGTAAGCTTAGGACAATTGGTGCAAAAAGGATGTGAGATCTTAATGTATTATGGACTGTGTAAGATATATCATCCTGAAAAAGGGCTGGTGATACAATCAAAGATGACAATAAACAAGTTGTTTAAAGTCATGGCATCCAAAGGAAACGTGATTACAGCTGGAGAATGTTTGAAGACCTCAACGACGAATGACCTGCAACTTTGGCATAGAAGGTATGGGCATTTAAACTATAAGGGCTTAAGAACATTGAAGTTTCAGAACATGGTAAAAGGGATTCCATACCTTAACACACAAGAAGCAGACAAGTGTGTGAGTTGTTTGGTAGGAAAACAACATCGCATAAGAATACCAAAGAGCGTGTGGAGATCGTCACGTCGACTGCAGTTGGTACATTCTGACATTTGTGGCCCCATTACTGCAGTTGGTACATTCTGACATTTGTGGCCCCATTTCTCCAGCATCCAACAGTGACAAAAGGTACATTCTTACCTTCATTGATGACTTTAGCAGGAAGCTATGGATATACTTCTTGTCACTAAAATCTGAAGCTTTTTCTTTCTTCACAAAATTCAAAAGCTTGGTCGAAAGAGAGAGTGGAGAAACATTGGTATGTTTGAGAACAGATCGAGGTGGGGAGTTCAAATCCAATGAATTTAATGCTTACTGTGAAGAAGCTGGAATCAGTAGGCAACTAACCACTGCTTTCACTTCACAATAGAACGGAGTCGCTGCGCCAAAGAATCGGACAATTATGGAGATGGTTCGATGTATTCTAAATGACAAAGGAGTTCCAAGGAAGTTCTGGCCTGAAGCAGCAAAATGGGCTGTACATGTGCCAAATAGAAGTCCAACCTCAGTGATAGAAGGAAAAACTCCTGAAGAAATATGGAGTGGGATAAAAACTACGGTGGATTATTTCAGAGTATTTGGTTGTATAGCACATGCTCATGTCCCACACCAGAGAAGAACAAAGATTGATGATTCTCATTGGAGTTAGCAGCTAATCAAAGGGATATCGCCTATATAATCCAAAAACAGAGAAGGTTATAACAAGCAGAGATGTAGCATTTGAAGAAGATAAAGGTTGGGATTGGGGATTGAGAGCAGAAGGAGAACAATTGACTTGTGAAGACCCAGAAGCTGAAGAAGACAGTGAAAAAGCAGGTGAAGAACTTGAAACAGAACAGAACAATGAAGAAGATGTGCAAGACACAGAGCCAGCCCAAGGTGAAGTAATTGTTCCTATTCAAGCTTCAACACCTGCAACGCAGAGGATAAGAAGAAAGCCAGCTTACTTGCTGGATTACGAGACCGGGGGAGAAGAAGAAGAAGAGACTGTTGGTCTCGTAATGTTTGTAGCTGCTGCAGATCCAACAAGTTTTGAGGAAGCAATAGAAGAAGAAAAATGGATAAGGGCCATGAAAACGGAGCTGCAGTCAATAGAGAAAAATGGTACTTGGTTTCTTACAGATCTTCCAAGTGGAGCAAAGAAGATTGGAGTTAAATGGATTTAAATAGAGAAAAATGGTACTTGGTTTCTTACAGATCTTCCAAGTGGAGCAAAGAAGATTGGAGTTAAATGGATTTATAAAACAAAGCTGAACGAGAAAGGAGAACTAGACAAATATAAAGCTAGGTTGGTGGTCAAAGGATATGCTCAAGAAGAAGGGGTTGATTATAGTGAAGTTTTCGCTCCTGTAGCACGATGGGATACGATCCGTATGATCTTAGCTGTGGCTGCTCAAAGGAATTGGTGTGTTTTCCAGTTAGATGTCAAGAGTGCTTTCTTGTACGGTGAGCTTAATGAAGATGTTTATGTGGATCAACCAAAAGGTTATGTAAAAAAGGGTGAAGAACATAAGGTGTACAAGTTGGTGAAAGCATTGTATGGCTTAAAACAAGCTCCTAGAGCTTGGTACAGCAAGATTGAAGCTTATTTTATCAAAGAAGGTTTTCGGAGATGCGAGTATGAGTACACGTTATTTGTCAAATCTGAAGGTAACAAAATTATCATTGTCAGTCTTTATGTTGATGACTTGATCTTCACAGGGAATGATGAAGCAATGCTTGAAAGGTTCAAGTCTTCTATGAAAAAGGAGTTTGAGATGTCTGACTTGGGAAGAATGAAGTATTTCTTAGGTGTTGAGGTAATACAAGATAATGATGGGATCTTTATCTGTCAAAAGAAATATGCAAGTGAGATTTTAAAAAGATTCAATATGGAGAATGCAAATGACGTGAAGAATTCGATCGTGCCGGGAGTTAAATTGTCAAAGGAGGGAGACAAAAACGAAGTTGATTGCACATTGTATAACCAGCTCATTGGAAGTTTAATGTATATCACAACAACAAGACCAAATTTAATGTTTGTTGTGTGCTTACTAAGCAGATACATGTCATCACCTAGAGATGAGCATATGCAAGCCGCTAAACGTGTGCTGAGATACATAAAAGGTACTCTTGGATTTGGTGTGTTTTACAAAAGAGGAATGACAGAAGATTTGATAGTGTACACAAACAGTGACTATGCTAGTGATGTTGACACAAGACGAAGTAAAAGTGGTTATGCTTTCTTGTTGAGTGGAGGTGCTGTTGCGTGGGCGTCGAAGAAACAACCTGTGGTCACGTTGTCCACTACAGAAGCTGAATTTATTGCAGCAGCTTATTGTGCTTGTCAATGTATATGGATGAGAAGGATTCTTGATGAGTTTGGTTTGATGCAGTCAGGTTGTACAACAATTTTGTGTGATAACAGTTCTACAATCAAGTTATCAAGGAATCCTGTTCTTCATGGTCGCAGCAAACACATTGATGTTAGGTTTCATTTTTCGAGGGATCTGACTAAAAATGAAGTTGTGAAGTTGGTTCACTATGGTTCTATTGATCAGGTTGCAGACATTTTAACCAAGCCATTGAAGTTGGAAGCTTTTGTTCGTTTAAGAGAGAAGCTTGGAGTTTGTGAAAGATTAAACTGAAACTGTCGCTTTCAGTTTAGGGGAGGCAATGTTAGGTTTTGATTAAGTCTTTTTTTAGAATAAGAATTCCTAAGATTTAGGAGTAGCTTTCTATTTTTAGTTATGTTCCTAATTTCTAGTTTATCTCCTGTTTTAACTAGGTTCAATTGCAGCTTTCTTGTTTGGCTATTTAACGCCACTTTCACTTGCTAATAAGATTCATCGAAGCATTTTATAAGCTTTTGTTAGTGTTATATCAAAAGATATTGTCTACTAAATTTTGAGGCTGACGCACAAGTGGGCAGTTGTTGAAATCCCAAAAAAATGGAATGCCCTGTTCCAGCACTGGAACTACAGTGGTGTTGGGAGGAACATTTTTGAACCTGCCAATATATTAATGGAAAACATAAATAAATGAATTTTAAAACTAAAAATATTGTTGAATAATTAGAAAAAGTATAACGATAGAATACCTTCTGACAAAGGCATTTCCCTTTAGGATCTCGGTCCAATCCCATACATAATCTCCTTTCTTCATATACATAATCTCCTTTCTTCATATAAATACAAGGTCTATTTTCAGGTTGTGCGAGGGCGGAGTCGACATTGACAACTAAGAATACTTTACATCCATGGAACTTCAATATATTCACTATTAGCTCAAAATCAGGATCACTAGTGAGAAGCAGTATATTCTTCACTTTGCTGGATAGTACTGATTGCAGAATACAGTTAACAATCTTTATGTCTGCTACTTCTCTTTTTTTTCTGATGCTCTGCAACTTCACGTGATGTACCAATCAACGTGATGTCTTGTTTTCTCAGATAACTGTTGTTTCTTTTGAGATACCTAAGCGTTTGGTCTCCAACGACATATTTTTGTGATATGATACCTTTTATCTAAGGTTTTTACAGAAGATGTGATGTTGTCCGTGAAATAGGCCATAGAATTACCCTTGACAATATGTAAGTTTTCCATATCCCAGAAAGAAATGCATCTCATAATCAGGATCCACTAAAAACCAATAATAAAAAAAAAAACAAGAGTCAGATAAATAAACCCAGACTCTTAATCTCTTATTACTTATGCAGAGGTACAGCCACATTTTTCAAAATTTTATTATAAGCCTTATTAATTTGATATTTTTGTAACAGTGTAACAGAGTAGATCAGAGTAGATCAAATGCAACATGTTACTTTTAGTTCATTCCATTATAAAAAAAAAAACCCAAATGCAACATGTTACTTTTAGTTCATTCCATTATCAAAAAAAACCAAAATGCAACATGTTACTTTTAGTTCATTCCATTATCCATTTATATTAAATTCTCAAAAATAGTCCAAATGCAACAAATGTCAAGACTAAATCTCGTAATCTCAAAAAAAGCCCAAATGCAACATGTTACTTAATTTAAGCAAAAATCCAAATGCAACATGTTACTTAATCTCAAAAAAGCCCAAATGCAACATGTTACTTTTAGTTCATTCCATATCCATTTATTATTAAATTCTCAAAAAAAGCCCAAATGCAACAAATGTCAAGACTAAATCTCGTAATCTCAAAAAAACTCAAATGCAACATGTTACTTAATCTAAAAAAAAGCCCAAATGCAACATGTTACTTAATCTAAAAAAAAGCCCAAATGCAACATGATACTTTTAATTCATTCCATTATCCATTTATATTAAATTCTCAAAAAAAGCCCAAATGCAACAAATGTCAAGACTAAATCTCGTAATAACCCTTAAATTCTCTTCTAATGTAATAATTTTGGGGAAATTATTATAAATATTTTCTCTACCAATTTTTATATACCTTTTCTAGAATTAGTATTAATTACATAGGCACAATAACTAATATCTTCATAGATTTTATATAATAATTATCCATTTTTATAATAAATATTTTTACTAAAAGGTAAAATAGATATATATATACATATATATTGAGTAAACGAGTAGAGAACAAAATACTAAATCATAAAGGAAACGATGTTGTACTTTATAAAATCCATGAAATACTATCAAAATAATACGTGTAATTATCAATCTCATTCAGCTTTTTAAATAGTAGTAGCTTGAGTCTAGAAAATACCATCAAAATACTAATTATATTCTTACGAGAGGATGATGAGGCCGTTGGAAATGACGATGCCATGATCTCTTGGACTCCAGCTCTTTACCAATGTTCTTCAAGTCTTTCTTAGCTTCAATCAAAACTTGCTCTTCTCCAAATAGACTCCTCTTGGTTCTTCAAGTCTTTCTTAGCTTCAATCAAAACTTGCTCTTCTCCAAATAGACTCCTCTTGCTCAAAACTTGCTCTTCTCCAAATAGACTCCTCTAGCTCATCTTGTCATCACTCAAACTATCACTCATTTTGTATCAACTTTTTGTGATGAGGATCCACAAAGAAAGATTTGTTTCCCTCAGCCCTATTTCATTTTTTCTTCTGTTCTTGTACTGTTCATCTTTACAAAAGATATCTGTAGGGTTTAGGGGTATAAATGTCAAGAAAAACAAATTCTGTCTCATCATAATTGTACTGTACGGGTTAAGGGTATATATGTCATTGACGAATAAACAAATTTCTGTATTGTTCTGCACCATATCTCTTAGACAGCTTTATATACATATATACATTTTTAGGGTAAAGGGCTTAAGTGTCTATTAACATGAGAGGAAGAAAAAGAAGGGATATCTGATCCCAACATTAAGTTTTCTGCAAAATCGCTTTTGTTCTTTTTGGAACTAGCCATTGCTGATAGTGACGTATGTCTTGTTCTTTTGCTCTTAAATTGTTGCGAAGACTCTCTTGGGGGCCAAATAAAGATGTCGACCCTAATCTTGTTTCTTTTTGGTACAAAACCCTAATCTTGTTTTTAGGCTTAATTTCTTGCTCTTATTGTAGTTTAGTTTGTTTGACAAAAAAGAAATATCAAGAGTTGCCGGTTACATAAATGATGATGATTGATGTAAACGTCGTATAAATATGATATATATATTTATATTATAGACAAATCCAACTTAATTGCAAAATCATCAACCAATTACATAGGACCAAATTAGTTGATGCTAAAGTTTTAGATTTTCTTGCGGTGGAATTTTAGGTAAAAACTTTTAGGTTGTAATTTTGGAGTATGACTGTAGATTTTGATATATACATTTATTTGATGGATTATGACTTTCTATATATAAAAAAATCATTAAAAAGATTCCATAAAAGCTTATTGGCTTTTTATAAAACATTTTCCGTAAAAACTTTTCACTCCCAACACCCAAAATTTATGTTTTTTTGAATTTTGTTTTATGCCATTAAAGAAAAAATTATAGTAATGATTTTAGGTTTTTGTAAAGTGGTTTTGGTTTTAAATTTTTCTTTTATAAATTATTATTATTATTTTTTTTTTCATGGTTATAAATTATTATTACTTTAAATTCAAATATTGATGAAACATTCATGGTTATAAATTATTATTACTTTAAATTCAAATATTGATGAAACATAGTTGCTTTAAATTGAGAGATTTAGACCAAATATGATTTTGCACAGATTTTCTGAAGCCTTTACCAATTACCCCATAAAAAAAAAGAATCCTGTTGAGTTGGATATATATAAATAGAGGGAGATAAATGTTATGTTGGGCAGAGACATCTACTTGATTTTGGGTTTTACAGATGTTGTGTTGGGGAGAGAGAGACACATGTTGTGTTGGGGAGATACATGTAGTGTTGGGAGTTTTTCAGAAAGAAAATAAAGGTAATATAACTTAATGGGGAAAAATGTCAATCAAACCCTGAACTTCTATATTTACCCAAAAAAACACACGTATTGTATCGAACCAAAAACAAAACAAGATACTTTTATATTTACCCGTTTAAACCGAAAACTTTCAAATTCGACCCAAAATTAGACATGACGTTAGATTACTTAACGGAAAAAATAACGGTGTTAATTAACGGATGACGTGGCGATGACATATCCAAAATAAAATAAGATACTTTTATATATACCCGTTTTAAACCGAAAAATTTCAAATTCGACCCAAAATTAGACATGACGTTAAATTACTTAACGGAAAAATAACGGTGTAAACAGTTTTGAATAAATTGTCTTTATCCAACTTGTACATCGTCTGATTATTGGTGGAAGGGTCATATTTGTTGTGGTTAGTGTGTTATATAGTTTAGTTAGTAGGATTTTTTTTTTTTTTTGCCGTAGTCAGAAGGTTAATAGTTTGTTTTGTTACTCATTTTAATTTGTTTAAGTAAAAAGGAAAAAAAGAGTTGTTACAAGAAAAAAACACAAAAAATTGGGGAAAAATGTGGATTAAACCCTGAATTTCTATATTTATCTAAAAAAACACATGCACCGTATCATATCCAAAATAAAATAAGATACTTTTATATTTACCCATTTTAAACCGAAAACTTTCAAGTTCGACTCAAAACTACATATGACGTCAAAACACTTAACGGAAAAAATAATGGTGTTAATTAACGGATGATGTGGCAATGACAGACCCAAAATAAAACAAGATACTTTTATATATACCCGTTTTAAACCGAAAAATTTCAAATTCGACCCAAAATTAGACATGACGTTAAATCATTTAACGAAAAAATGACGGTGTTAATTAACAAATGAGGTGGCGATAACGTGGATACAAGTATACACGTTAAAAACGTTTACGGTTTAAAACGGGTACCTATAAAAGTATCTTGTTTTATTTTGGGTCCGATACAATACATATGTTTTTTTAGATAAATATAGAAAGCAAAACTAAGTAAATATATAAATATATTTCTAAATTTTCGTCATCTTGAGGGCTACAATATGGCACTGTTGTGTAAACAATTATGGCGACTTTGCACTCAACCTCAGACTCTTCTAGCCCGCGCTTTACAAGCCAAATATTATCCTAATGAATCCTCAGCATATCACGCCAAGTTAGGTCAACGTCCTTCATTTGGATGGAGAAGCATTTGGGAGAGCAAACACTTATTAAGCTTGGGACTCAAGCGAGAATTTGGCAACGGAACCGATATTGATTTGCTGCATGATCCGTGGATAGTAGATGGCAGACCACGAGGAGCAAGAGTGAAATCTTCAAGCATGATACCCAGCTCTATCCCAGCTTATCGACTTACACAGCGACCAATGGAACATTCAAAGCTTGTATCAATTTTTCGAACCGGACGAATGTGCTCGTATCTTACAAATAAAGCCGGGAGGAGCGGAGTCATCAAGCTATTTTCATGGATACATAATAATTCTGGAGTGTACTCGGTCAAGTCAGGCTATTGGTTATGGAGTTCTTCTCACTTAAACAATAGCTTGGCCATCGAGCAAAAACCAAATTATGAGGAAATTTTCAAGGCTGTATGGAAGATAAACTCGAGCTCGAAGATCAAAAACTTTCTTTGGCGATGCTTGCACTCATCTCTGTCCGTTGGAGCTGAGTTGAAAAAGAAGCGAATTAAAGATGATGCTCGATGTAGTCTCTGTGGTCACGAAAATGAAGATGTAAATCATCTACTTTTTCAATGTGACTTAGCTCAAGAAATCTGGTCTCTTCCAGCAATGGCGCAGATTTTTGTGAATGGTCTCTCTGATTCTCTTTATGAGAATGTCTGGTCTTGCATAACAGCTTCCATTCATGACGACACTCATAATAACGATGATACATGGACGGGCCCATGGATCCTTTGGTTATTGTGGAAGGCACGAAATGACTTTATTTACCAGCCCATGGATCCTTTGGTTATTGTGGAAGGCACGAAATGACTTTATTTACCAAAACAAGACAACTTCTGGACAGAGAATTCTACAAAAGGCCAGGATAGATGCTCATGAATGGATGGAACATAATGTCAAAGCTTCCCCTACGGCACGGACAGAAACTGCAACTAGCCAGGTTAAATGGACAGTTCCCCCGATCTCTTATTTAAAATGCAATGTTGATGCTGCGTGGCAGGACCTTCAGGATCGTTGTGGTGTCTCATGGATTCTCCGAGACAGTAAAGGTACTGTTCGTTTACATGGTGTCAAGGTATATCCTAGATTATTTTCAGCCTTAGAAGCGGAAGCAACGGCAATGGTATGGGCTATGAATTGTGTATGGAATATGGGATATGATAAGATTATTTTTGAGTCTGACTCGTCAACACTCATTAATGCAATACAATCCCCTCTACAGTGGCCTCGACTCATTCCCTTTACGACGGAAATTCAAGGCATCGCCTCTAGGCGACCTTGGGACATTACATTTCAACATATTAGTCGAAAGAAGAATGAAGCAGCGGATACTTTGGCGAAGCATGTTCTAAGTTCTCTTTTATATTTTGGATCGATTGATAATTCGATACCTATTTGGCTCCAACCATCTTTGGAATGTTAACTCTGGTTTGTTTTTGATTGTTTGGTATTAATATAAGTTTGTTTTTGATGAAAAAAAAAAAAAAAAGTAAAGAATAACGGGACTCAATAGTTTTAATCCTTGTTTCTTGATGTAACGTTACAATTATCGTATTTATGTTACTTGTTTTAACAACTACACCTATACTTCTTTATTTCAAGATTGATACGGACAAGAAGGGAATACAAGACTAGTATAATAATATTTATTCCCATCCCCACTTTATATTATTGTCCTTATTCTTCTTCTTTTAATAACCAATTTAAATTATTATCATTTTCTTTGTGGCTAACTTCAATTGTAACCTAACTTCATTTATTTCACATCTCATAAAAAAACACGGATTTGCCCCAGTCAAAATTTTAGAATAATTGCAATATTTAAGTAAAAAAAAGGGGAAAAAGTTCATAAGGTATAAAAAGCTGAAATGTAAAAAAAAAAAGGAAAAAAAAAGCTGAATGCTAGAGTGATTTGTTATATCGAAAAAATTAAGAGAAAGAAATACTAATCAGGCTTTAGGAGTATTAATTTAGAATAACTTAGCAAACTTAGAATAACTAGTTTTTCCCAAGCAAGCCAAATATTCTGCCAAAATTTTAAGATGGATTCTGTAATGCTGCAATGGATTTTAAGAAGACTCAAAAAAAAAAAAAAAAAA
>CM071718.1:25295270-25308928 GCA_036630335.1 Physaria fendleri | reverse complement strand
TAATAATATATTGTTTATACCTATATAATATAAGTAATTTATTGTTAATTATATTTGATTTATAACAGTATTATCTATATATACCTATAATCAACAAAGGGGTCAAAAAAATTAGTGGGGGTCAATTGACCCCCTGTCCACTATATGCCTCCGCCCCTGTTACTCTCTATCATTTTTTTTTTAACGCAAATGTTATATTGTTTCACCGTGACTCGAATCCATGACCACTTGGTCAAATGGTGTGACACGATACCAACTTACCTGCGTCGTCTCGTCACTCTCTATCATTTATACTAGACAAAAGATATAATGTTATTGATTAATAAATAAAGGGTTTAATGCGAAAAAACCATTGACCTCTACCGAATTTACAAATTTACCCTCCACCTTAAGAAAATGTAAATTAACACTCCACCTCAAAATTAAACATCAATTTAGCCCTTGAGACATTATTTATTTTTACATGAATTGATGGACTTTTGTTAATATATATGTTTTCTATATTATTTGGATTTAAATATCATGTCATATAGATATTAAAAAAAAAAACCTCTATCAATTCATACAAAAACCAATTCTAAAATATCATATTCAAAACAAAATAGCAAACATTTATATTAGCAAAATCTATCAATTTATGTAAAAATTAAAACTGTTTCAAGGGCAAAAATTAATGTTTAAATTTGAGATGAAGGGTTAATTTACATTTTCCTAAAATGAAGGGTAAATTTACAAATTCGGTAGAAATCGAGGGTTTTTTTGCATTAAACCCATAAATAAATGAAGCGTAAAAGGCGATTAAGCAGGGAGGGATATATGGACATAGGAACCGAAACTGTGGCCCGCTTAGCATTTATTTAGTGTTTGATCAGTGCGGTTTGCATCGATTTCAAAACACAGCCTTAATCTTAGTTTGACTTTCCCAAAGCTTTTCTTTCTTTTTTACTGTTTTCTAGGCTTTCTCTTTTTCCTTTTTCTTTTAATCTTATTAATGTTTTAGCGCTGACCAAAAAAAAAATTAATGTTTTAGCTTGTTTTACCTTATTTTTTTTTTAAAAAAATTGATTATAAAAGATGGACACAGAGTATATGAGCAAGATCCAATAAACAAATAGAAAAGTTTGAATAAAAGATACCGAAAACATAAATGGTCTAATCTACTCACCAAACTTCTTATTGCGTCGTTAGAAACTGTTTGGACAGTGAAGAGGGATAAGAAGATTCACGGAAGCGGAATCTACTGCATCAAGATCGGAGCTGACAACGAGAAGAGATTCTCGGAAGCTCTGAAGCGGAGGAGAAGGGATGAGCGGTGTCGAAAGGAAACTTCAGAGAAAGTTTTAATAAACCGCCAACCTTTGAGATCGTATCCAGGGTCGGGTTTGGGTACAAGCAACCCAAGCACCAACTTGCGGTCTTCGATTTATTATCTACATTTTCGGCCGACTTTGGGACAAAAAATAACTTTAAATCAGCGTTTAAGATATAAATGAAGGGTTTCTGGTGATGCATTTGGGTTTGATTCGACGCACAGCTTGTGCCTCTTATTTTATTTTATTTTTCTTCCATTTTCTTGTAGCCTTTTTTTTCCAATACTGCTTGTGGCCTGAAAATGACTAGGACCGGCTCTGATCGTATCTTCTCCAATCTTCTGAGGAACCAAAAGACGTCAGACATTCAATAGAGAGCCAGCCACGATCGTGGTGATAGTGAGGACCACCATCGACGGGACAAAAAACACGAGACCTAAGATGCATGATCTTCAAGCATTAACTAAGGAGGAGAAAGGATACTGGTTTTCCTTACGAAATGGAGGGTCGTTGCCTTTTACTAAGATCCAAAAAACGACTGCTTCACCTGCCTAACTCCTCCGTCTACTACCATTAAATGAAACCAAAGAAAGAAACAATTAGGGGCGACATCAACGATGAAAAGAGATCAACCGTCCTAACACAGTGTACATCGGCGGACCCAGTAAGTAAAATGGGTGTGCAAGTGAACACCCTTAAACTTACAAAATTCTTAATTTCTAAAGCAAATCTGTTGATAACTTTAGTGTAGTGTTGAGGTTGCACCCCTATAAATTCAAAGATGGTGAGTTCAATTCCCTTTATGAACACATTTTTAATTTTTTGAACACCATCAATTATTTGTCTAGATCTGCCCATGACAATGTATATACACAAAAAACTGCATGTAAGCGTGACCGTGGTGGCTCATGTCCGACAAGCGGATACTCTGATGAATTTTGCTTTTTTTTTTTTTTAATAAGAGAGAGCTATTCTATCAAAAGGGTTTTTTTTTTTTTTTTTTTTTTTTTTTTTTTTTTTTTAAGAGAGAGCTATTCTATCAAAAGGGTTTTTTTTTTTTTTTTTTTTGGCTATGTGAATATCAATATTTTACCTTGTTATTTAACTATTTTGTAAATTTTTAGGATTATTGTAGTCGTGTTATAATTATAAACTCCTGGAGTATAATGTTTTGATTGTAGCTAACCTAGATAACACATGAAAGATACATTCCCCTTTGGTGGGCTTACGTCTCTCTGGATGAGCCAGAGTATTTGAGGGTTAAAAAAGTCCCTTCGAATATCGTCTCAAGTGATTTTCATCTGGATGTTCCTTCATAAAGCTTGATTAATATCTGCAATTACTCCTCAAAATGTTGGTGTAGTGTTTGTCCTGCGTGGGTCTAATGACTTCCATGATGGTCCGAATAATGTTCTTGTCTATAATTTTAAGCATAACCTCCTCTGGTATTCCTATTAGTCCATGACAATGCATAAAGTAGCACTTACCTCTCATCTGATCTGATGGGTACTGTATTCTCGACTCTATTTTTCCTGCCCTCTCGACTAATAGTTTTCCCAAGCACCAGCTACTTCTTCTTCGCCTATCTGTTCCAGTTCGTGATCCATCATGAGTGGTTCGAAGTTTACACATATTTACATGGCTAGACAAAGATAAAAATGAGCCTAAAAGTTCAAACAATAGTAGTCAATAAAATGCCAAGCAAAATTGTAGTTTTTTCTTTTAAACGAAGTCCAAAAATTTCGGCTTTTTTTGATTTTGATGATGATTGATTAAAGTAAATCAATACGCAATGTAACGTTCTCTACAATCTTTCCCTTTTCTCTTTCTCTCTCGACACTCCATAACTTTATCCTTCTGCTTCAGTCGTAATGATGGTCAATTAAGCTTGATGCTCCACCAGATCTTCATCTTCTTCTTCACTCAGCCACTATTTATCAACTCTCCCAGCCTTCATTCGACGAGATCTCGTCCTCCGACTTTGGAATAATGATCGCCGACGCCGTTTCCAAGCCTGTGAATCCTCTCTTCGCTTCCGACCACAAAAGGTATTGTCGACAAGTTTTCTCTCTTTCTACATTGCCTAGCTCTTTGTTGATTATCTGTAGCTTGGTTTATCTATTAAACTGGTGATTACTGCTGTTTATGTGGTGTAATCGTTAGTGAATAAGGTCTGTAAAGCGATAATTTTGCTGGTCTCAGAGAAAGGCAGGAACTGATTTATGGAAATTTGTTTCAATTCAGATTGTTTGTCAAGGATTCATTTAATTGGAATAACCTAAAAACAATTAAGGAGATGTGGTTTGATTTATGGATGGAATTGAATATTCTTAGTTCTGAGGAAGTTCATATGGTTGGTTTTATGAACAGGGATGCATATGGATTTCCTGTGAAGCCTGAGCATGTTCAAATATACAGAGAATATGTTAAAATCTACGAGGTTCTATTTCCTGAACTTTTGTTTTCTACTGAAATTTTCTTTTTACAAGATTCAATGCACATTCATATCCTTTGACAAAAGGTTGGTTTGACATAAAAAAAGAAAGACTAAAGGCTTGGTTCATCTTTAAATTTGGTGATCTCAGAATGAAGTTTATTATGGGGAAAAACCCTGTGTGAAAGATATCAGAAGTGGATTAAACTTAGAATTTTACTTAGTGGTCCTGATCAAATGCTTGAAAAATTCACTACTCACTGTTGGTTCTAAATGGTTTACATTGTCACTACTCACTTTTTTCCTCATGTTTTCATCTTAACCTTTAATGCTGCTCCTTTCTGATAAACTGCAGAAGGAAGAAATAGAGAGGTCGGACAGGTGGAACAATTTCCTAGAAGTTTCTGCAGAATCTAGTGTGTCATCTGCTAATGGATCATCTGAAAATAATCATGTACATTCAAGTGAAAGTGACAAGAAGAAAGAAGAAGAATTAAACAAGGGTGCTGAAAGAAAAGATCCAACTACTGACAAGCCAATTTTTGATTTAGCTCCTGGAAATGTGAGAGAGGAGGTTGAAGTTCCCAATGCAGAGAACAATGTGCAAAAAAGTCAGTTATGGACCGAGACCAGACCATCTCTTCAAGCAATTGAGGACATGATGAGTGCCCGTGTGAAAATGAAGGGGGGTTCCTCAAATGGCGAGAAAGAAGCTCAAAAATTGAAAATTTTACCTCCAACTGATGAGACCAAATATGCCAAGGGGGTATCTGAGAATGATTCGGAAGACGAGTTCTATGATGTAGAGAGATCAGATTTAATTCAGGATTGCTCTTCAGATGGTACAAGTGTCTCCAACATGTCTTCTTCTGCTGATGCAACTTTTCGAGTATCAGCATGCCCATGGAAAGAAGAACTCGAAGTCCTTGTTCGTGGCGGTGCACCTATGGCTCTGAGGGGTGAGGTAATAAACTTATTCATTCTGGATTATTTCCATCTATTGTCTATATTGTTTAGCATTCTCCAGGTGTTAATGTTTAGTATTTGTTATCCTCATTTCTTACTCAATAATCTGAAAGTATATCTACAATTATTCAGCTTTGGCAAGCATTTGTGGGCGTTAAGAAACGTAGGGTCAAACATTATTACCAAAATCTGCTAGCTGTTGATAGTCTAGGCAACAGCATAGAGCAGGAGGACATGCAGCATATAGATGAGAAAGGTTCAAGTACAGCCCCCCTCGCTGTTGTAGATAACTGGAAAGGGCAGATAGAAAAGGTTAAGAGTTGTACTATCCCCCAATACTTGGCGTCAAGCATTTTCTACAATTCTGGACTCCTGTTTATCTTGGTCAATTTCTCAATTCGTTACTTTTTTCGAGTACAGGATTTACCCCGGACATTCCCAGGTCATCCTGCCCTAGATGATGAGTTCAGAAATGCTCTGCGGCGATTGCTAACTGCCTATGCTAGGCATAATCCCTCTGTTGGATACTGTCAGGTATTCGGTTGTTAAATAATGTCACTCCTGTTTCAGTGTATCCTAGTATGCTGACATGCTTACAAAAATGAACATCTCTGTTATCTGTTATCTTGTATCAATACACCATGTGCAGGCCATGAATTTCTTTGCTGCACTTTTGTTACTGCTGATGCCAGAAGAGTATGCCTTTTGGTATGTTTGGAACTACTCTCTGACTCCTACTGTTTTTTTTTTTCAATGAAAACCCAACTCTTTGGTTCTATGTGAAGTTCGTGTATCTATGACTTCCTTTTCTAGTGGTTGAATTATAAATTTATAACTACTGTTAGTCCATTCCTCGAATCTTTATTTTAATAAATGTGTAAGATAACTAAAATATTTCTTCGGATTTTAAGGTCGCTGATAGGAATTATTGATGACTACTTTAATGATTATTATTCAGAAGAGATGATTGAGTCCCAGGTAAAACTATATATTTTTTTTCCTATCTCTTTGGGCTGCCTACAGATAGAGTCATACAGATTTTACTTTTCCCTCTACAAAAGAATTTTTTTTTTTTGTTTTGTTTCTGTATTCGGATTCCCAGGTTGACCAACGAGTTCTGGAGGAGTTGATTCGAGAGAGATTTCCTAAACTGGGTTAGTTTTTCATAGTCTTGTTTTATTCTTCCTAAAATTTGCAGTTGGTGGTTTGGTGTTAATTCTGATTGTGATTTCTGTCCTGCAGTTCATCATCTAGATTATCTTGGAGTGCAGGTGGCTTGTGTTACAGGGCCATGGTTTCTTTCCATATTCATTAATATGCTTCCTTGGGAAAGTGGTCAGGTTTCAGAGATTGGAATTTTAAACTTTATTTTTATAAGCATGTTGTCTACATTATTCTGAATGTCAGTCTAAAATATATTCTTCGGCATAAAAGTTCTTAGAGTGTGGGATGTGCTTCTGTTTGAAGGAAACCGTGTTATGCTTTTCAGAACAGCACTAGCATTGATGGAATTTTATGGTACTCGGTTGAACCTTAGTGTCCATATTGTTTAATTGATAAGTTTTCTGCTTTAAATTCTTATGCTTGGTATATCAGGTCCTGCATTGCTTACAACTCAGGACACTGGAGATGCTGTCACTTTGCTACAATCAATGACTGGTTCAACATTTGATAGCAGCCAGCTCGTTTTCACTGCTTGCATGGGTTACCAAAATGTAGATGAAAGTAGATTGCAAAAACTAAGAAGCAAGCACAGGCCAGCCGTAATGGCTGCATTTGAGGAAAGATTAAAGGGGCTCCAAGCTTGGAGGGATTCAAAAGGTCCTACAACCAAATTACATAATTCTAAGCAAGACCTAAATTCTGTGGTAGTTGATTCTAGCAGAGCCTCATTGTCAAATGGAAGTTTATCTCGTTCTGAATCAGGATCCAACGCGGACGAAGTCTTTTTGAGCCTGACTGCAGGTGGTGAGATAGATAGTGTTCAAGATCTTCAAGGACAGGTAATTTGTGTCATTCTTTCTGTTGTATGGATTTGCTGCCCTTAGGAACTTCAAAACATAATTATAATTTGCTATAAGATGGAAACAATCAGTGAATCACTCGGTATGGACCATGATGACAATGTAGAAATAACCATGTAGTCTGTCTCCAGTCATGCATTTGTTTAGGCATTCTATTAGAGTGTGTGGTGCCGAGCATGGTCTGCTATAATGATTCGATTAACATAAGTTCTCCAATGTAAAGGTTCAGACACTGCCATAATAGGCTCACAATGAGTAATAAGGAATTGTACACCTAATCCTATAACCTAGTTAATGATTTTGTTTCTCTCTATCACATTGGTTGTTTTTGGTATTGTTTTACTCTAGTTAAATTTACAATCTTTTCATGCATTGATGGGTAGTAACAATTAAATATGTTTTCAAGATACTTTGTACTTATCTTTCTCACATAAACTTTAGCTGGATCTTCCAATACAAGTACTGTAAATATTAGTAGTGTAGTGTGTCAACTTATAATAGTAGCATGTTCCCACAACTTTTACAGATTCTGTGGTTGAAGGGTGAACTATACAGGTTGCTTGAGGAGAAAAGATCAGCTTTACTAAGGTTAATCTTTTAGCTTAGAATACGAGTCCGGATACTAAAATCACTCATGAATTTTTATATATCTCCTTAACATCCATCCTCGATCACTTCCTATGTTATCATAGAGCTGAAGAGTTTGAGGTAGCTCTCATGGAGATGGTCAAACAAGACAATCGATATCAGCTGAACGCTAAGGTAGTCTCATTTGTGATTTTGAAACTCCATTCTCTAATTAAGCATATGGATGTGTATTCAGTTTTTTCTTTATCTATGTTGTCATGGATAAGGATGATGCTTGCTACATGTATTTGAGATGGTCTGACTTGTCTCATGCTACTGAACATGAATATTGGATAGATTGAGCAGTTAGAGCAAGAGGTGACAGAGCTTCAAAAACATGTTTCTGATAAGAGGGAGCAGGAAGGTGCTATGATACAGGTTTGCAGTTGCAACTTGTCTATCTCCCAGAATTATCTATTCTCTCTTCTAGCTCAACTAATATTACGTGAGAATTATGAAGGTGTTGATGCGGATGGAACAAGAGCATAAAGTAACAGAAGATGCAAGAAAACTTGCTGAGCAGGATGCTGCAACTCAGAGATATGCTGCCGAAGTTCTGCAGGTTAGAAAGTTTGCATTTGCCTACTACTAGTGATGACAATATGTTGCCTATCTGATCCAATGAGCTTTAACAACTAGCCTGTGTTTTCTTTTGTGCGAGTGTCATTAACTAACTCTCTGGTTTATCCATTGACTTAACTACTTTTCTATAGATAAGTTATGCCCATTGGTAACTTGGTGGAGATATCGTCTTGCTATTGTTTTTCATCTGTATGTGTTAGTATAAACATGATAATGGTGTAGGAAAAGTATGAGGAAGCTGTTGGTGCGCTAGCTGAGATGGAGGAAAGGGCAGTAATGGCAGAGTCCATGTTGAAGGCGACTTTGCAATTTCAATCTGTCCACGTCAAAGCACAACCTTCAGGACGGTCTGTTCCTCTGGCGAATCATATGAACTTGGCGTAGAAACTAGAGTGCTTATGTTCCATCCAATAATGCATTATGTCAACATTTTGTTTTCTGAAACTTTACGAGAAACAAGATTTTCCGGTCACGATCAGTCCCTAGAACCCTCATCAAAGTTAGGCCTTCATCTTCCTCTCACTATCATATACAGTGGCGTATTGCATGTAACACATGGAGTTTCTTTGGTCTAATCAATGTGATCTTCAAACCCAAATGTGTTAACAGAGAGGATGTAATGATCTTTTGAGATTTATTTTTCTTAATTAATTGTCTTAACGATATTTTTTCAAGTTTTAGTGGAAGTAGCATGTCTCCAATTTCTGTTGTCCATGTATATGTCTTATAAGATTAATAAAGACAAATCCATTTATTCAAATCCGGAACATACAACAGAAAAAAGTAAACATGACAAGGAATCACAATAACATCTCTATTATTTAAAGTTGAGATGTTTTTTATTCAACAAAGCGAGACACAAACTTTTTAAAGCTTAAGCAAGAGGAAGTGATGGAGATTGATGATATATCTAGTTGTTGTTTGGGTTGTCGATAGCATGAAGAGCATCACCAGTGAGTCTACAAAGTCTCCATTCCTTAAAGACATGTGCACCCATCTGTTCATAGAAGTTTATAGCATTCACATTCCAATCAATCACAATCCACTCAACTCTTCCATAACCTAACTTCACAGCTTGTTTAGCCACCGCCGTGAGTAACATTTTCCCAAAGCCTTTTCTCCGATAAGGCTCTCTCACGAAGATATCCTCGATATAGAAACCTTGTTTAGCAAGAAAGCTTGGATAGTTAGGGAAGAACAGAGTGAATCCAGCCACCACCACGTCTTTGAGGTTATCAGGCGAGAAAGTGTTTTTCTCTGGATCATCAATGGGGATATCAAGGCTATGAGTCTCAAGAAAGGGTGTGAAATCTGGAGAAGACGTGTCAAGGGGAGTAAATGGGGAAGAAGAGATCTCTAAGAGGAAGATAGTGACAGCTTGGAAGGGAGGAGAGTTGAAGAGTGTGGAGGCAAGACTAGACTCAGTTGCCACAAAGAGATGTGTGAGGCGCTCAAAAACAGCCATTTGGTGGATTAGCTTGTGAATGAATGGGACATCGGACGGGTTGGCTAGACGGATCCGGGAGAAAACAGGGTGCCCGGTCGGTGAAGTCTCTTGTACTGCCATTTTTGTTACTGATATTTTGGAGTAAATGATGTTACGGTTTTGTAGAATCTATTTATAATAAAAGTTGAGGATAATTACATGCTTCTAAGGCTATCATGTTTTGGATAACAAGCTGTTTTTGTAAACCAATGTCGATATGCCACATATGATATAATCAACTATGACTTCGAAATCGGTCCCTCCTTATTAGGTCAAAAAGACTTCATGACATTATCTTCTTAATTATGTAAGTAAGCTTAATGAATCTCAAATTTTGTAAGAAAAATAATATCTTAGTCTGTAGACCATATTCACTAGAGAAGAATTAGGGTTTCTATTGTGCATGGTGTTCAGTTTAAGATAAATTGACTCTTTCGATTAAGACGACCAAAACATAACAAGGGATAAAATTCCCATGATATCACTCACATATGTAAAAGTTTACTACATAACAAATGTCTATACCTTATTTTGGAGAGGATTAATCTCCACAGACCTTTTTAGAAAAATTATAGTCTTACTAACCTCCTTTTTATTTTTAAAAACTGGAAATGACTAAAAAGTTCTAACTTTCACATAGAGTTATTCATCATGTAAAATTTAAAATTTAAAATTTAGAGTAATTTAAAATTTAAAATCTTAATTAAAAATTAGGAGTTTAGGGTTTAGAATTTGGGGTTTGAGTGTAGATTTTATGGTTTAGGGTCTAGAGTTTTAATTTATGGTTTGGGTTTATATTTAGGGTTTAAGATTATAATTAAGGGTTTGGGTTTACAATTTTGAGTTTAGGGTTTAGGGTTTAGAATTTGTGGTTTGGGTTTAGAGTTTTGGATTTAGGGTCTAGAGTTTTTAATTTATGGTTTGGGTTTATAATTTAGGATTTAGGGTTTAGGATTATAATTAAGAGTTTGTGTTTAGGGTTTAGAATTTGGGGCTTTGGTTTAGAGTTTAGGATTTAGGGTTTAGAATTTGTAATTTGTGGTTTGGGTTTATAATTTATGGTTTTTTGTGGTTTGGGTTTATAATTTATGGTTTGGGTTTATAATTTAGGGTTTAGGATTTAGGATTATAATTAAGAGTTTGTGTTTAGGGTTTGGAATTTGAGGTTTGGGTTTAGAGTTTAGAATTTAGGTTTAGAATTTGTAATTTGTGGTTTGGGTTTAGAATTTAGGGTTTAGAACTTATAATTTAGAGTTTAGGCCTATAATTTAGAATTTAGATTTAATAAGATTAATATTTAAAATGAAGATAAGAAAAATAAAAAAAACTTCAGTAAGGATAAATTTGGATTATCATTATTATTAAAGTCATGTAAGATTAGGCGGAGGTTAATGAGATTAAATGTATACTAATAAAGTCACTGGAGATTATTGCCCTTATTTGGATGATTTTTAACCTTGCATTCTTTGCAAATCTGTACAAATATAGCTGGATTCACCCAAAAGTATCCACGTAGGTGATGTGAGGACCAATCTGAATTCATCCACATAAATGGATAGGTTCAGGTTGATTTGTCATTCTAATTTCAAAATAATCTGTCAAAATAGCATCTAACATTCCAATATTCGTTCCACGTGATATTTTTAGCAATTTAATATATATAAGAGAAATAAATTCATGATGTAGATATATAATAGCATCAAAATGTTCTTATGTCGGTGAACAGACATGTGATAAAGGAACGTGAATAACATGTCGGTATATTGTGGCCAAAAAAAATAGATTTAGTTTGTCACCAAGAGAGCTATTCCGGGACAGCATTTGGTTTATAGGTTATTAGTCTCCGGTAGGATTTTGGTGTGTGAGTTTGGAGGTTGGTTTAATGATCCGTTCAGGTTATGAAGAATGGCTTTTGGACCTTAGGAAACTAAGGTAATTGCCATTAAGTTTATTCTGATGGTAATTTGGCTGAAGTATTTTAAGCAGTGACTCTTCGGTTCTGCTAAGAGTCCACCTGATGTTTTTTTGGATTATTATTTTCTCTCCGCATTAGACCATTTACAATGGTTTTACTATTCAATATCCTACTTTTTCATCGACATCATGTTCTCTTTTCCACATAATTATTCAACATTTATTTTTACTTTTATACTCTACAATGGTTTGTCATTAAATCACATTTAACTTTTAATTAAAACACACATAATTAATAAAATATTATAAATACAAACCATAAAACTAATACACTAATTTTTTAAAAAATGATCACGAAACATTCCGAATTTTGTTTGACAAAATGTGTTTATAATTTGTGATGTATATTTGAATTACGCAATGAAGATCTAACACATACTACCAAGAGTCATTTGTGTAGAAAATTCGGAAAATTCATTCGTTCCAAAATTTGGAAGAACTTCACTAACTATTGGAGTAAACGAATTAGGATGTGGTTGAGATGAATAAGACATCATCGATTCATAATATGAGAGAGAAAAAAACTCGGAATAGATGACGGTATGAAAAAATTGAGTGAATAATCAAATTTTGGTATATTTTGTGATGATCCGAAGAATAGTATTAAAAATGGAAATTATAGAGATTTTGATATGTAAATGGATGAATAGAAAAGTTTTGAGTGTGGTAGAAAATTTTATTATGATTCATATCTTAAAAATACTGATTTTTTTTATGTATCCAAATGAAATGAAACAAATCTCTATTTATAGAGTTTTAAAATTGATGAATTTTGATATAAAATATAATATAAAATTTTTCATATAATAAAAGATAATTGAGTTTAAAGCTAAGGGTGAAAAATTAAAATAGAAAATCTATTAAAGATAATAAAATATTGATATGTGTGTTAAAGTAAAGAAAAAAAAACATGTTAACGCGTGAAAGTTTTTACTCTATTGTGAATCCATGTATGATTTAACACCCTAAATTACTAACCATTGTATCAAATTAACCCGTGAATGTTTTTTCAACACCCTCATTGTAGATAGTCTTATTAGTCTTTTTTGTTTTAGCCTTTTCGATTGTCATTTTGTAAAATGTTAATACTAAGAGCATCCACATCCGTGGACCGTCTCTTTTTTAAAAAAATTAATATTTTAATGAAATTTGAGTATTTAATTAAATCAAAATTTTTGATAAAAGAATTGATCAATTACATGCAGCTATTGTCGATACCAAGTATGAAACTGGATTTTAAAATCTTTAATTAACAACCGATCCCTTCCCTTCTCTCTCTTCTTTTGTCTTTTTTTATTATTTTTTTCTTTTAAGATACTTTTTACCATCTCCCCAATGGAGATGGTCTAAGGTAGATGTTAGGATTTTAGACCTTTTATCACCAAAAAAAAGTTCACAACGATTGTAATAAAACTAGACGATACACGTTACTATTTGGATATCATTTTCGTCAGTTCAAAATGGTTAAGCTACATCATTTTCAGTATTATTATCTTTTTGATGTCAAGCCATTTTCAGTATTAATAAGTGCATTCATATGGCTGGCAATTACGTACCTTGGTCCAAAATTGTCGACAACGAAATCAGATTATCCTGTTATTTTCTTTTCCTATTTTGGTTTCTGTAATCCCGACAAACACTACAACTTCTGTTGAAATCAATTTTAGATACTACTTTAATTTTTTTTGTCATCAAAGTTTCATTCAACAAAGGGCAAAAGCCCAACATTACACAAACTAGACTAGTATGGCATTTTCGCGAAATTCATTGAAGAGATCTACAGTTCACAATACAAAACCAAATTTCGTGGTTTAATTTTAAAATTCTGATTTCGAAGCTCAATTTAGTATTCAATTACAAAATTTATTAAACCAAATTTGAATTGATATTTTGTTTTAATTTTAAATTGTGGTTATAAAGAAATGATGGGTAGGGGATGTATTATAATGAAAAATATTTTTGAGGAGTTCTTTAGAGAGAGTAAATGATACGGTATAGTAGAGGGAAGAATAATGCGAGAATCCTAAACTTTATACTTAATAAGCTGGGTAGTTCTAATCTGCTGAAAGACTTTGTAAAGAAAAGAGAATTTGAGCTGAAACAAACTTCTTCTACTTTTTATTGATGAACGCACAGAGATTACAAGATATGTTTATAGAAGAAGAAGAAGAGTCTAGAATTAAGAAATTGATTTCTTCAATAACAGCTCACTAATTGCAAAGCATTGTATCTGTTATGGATGGGGATTTCAAACA
>CM071718.1:25284414-25294839 GCA_036630335.1 Physaria fendleri | reverse complement strand
CCATAACAGATACAATGCTTTGCAATTAGTGAGCTGTTATTGAAGAAATCAATTTCTTAGTTCTAGAATCTTCTTCTTCTTCTATAAAATATATCTTGTAATCTCTGTGTGTTCATCAATAAAAAGTAGAAGAAGTTTGTTTCAGCTCTACATCAAGGTTTCAACCTCCAAAACAGAGGTTATTAAATGGTTTTTTGCCAAACTGTCGGCAATCATATTACAATCCCTTGGGATAAAATTAAACGAGATCTCCTCAAACTCCAATATTTGTTCTTCGATATCCTTTAGCACTCCGTAGATGTGACTATTTTTTTCCTTTCCATTGATAGCTCTGATCAAAATTTGGGAATCTTAGCAAACCCTAACCTTTGGAAGGTCTACCGCAAGCTCATACGTGGTAACAGGTGTGAGATTGGACATGTCTTTAAGATAACGATGTTACACCCGAAACAGGTGTGAGATTGGACATGTCTTTAAGATAACGATGTTACACCCGAGCGTATAAGGTGACACCGAATCAGAAAAAAAAGAAGACGTCATGACTGTTGAATTGCTTTCAACGCTTTGTGGAGACTCAATGTCTCTGCCATCAGGGGCGAGTCTATGTGGGAATCCGGTTCTCCTCCGGTGGCTACTGTTTTTCCAGACGCATCTGTGAGAAACCATCCAAAGCCGGCTCTCTTAGAGGTAAGATCCCAAGCTGCATCTGTGTATAGCGTGGGCTTTGAATTCGTTTCCAATTCTGGGGTTTAAGCTTTATGAACTAGTTGAGCCTGTTCCCACTCTTTTGCAGCTCTCATTGCCATCGATGCACAGTCCATAGCTGGGATCTTTATCTTCTGGAATTGTCTCTGATTTCCCGCCTTCCAGATTTGCCAGCAGAACCAAGAGAAGAGTGGCGTTCTGGTGATTCCGGTTGGAGGAACTGGTACTAAGCTATGTTCTTTGCTCAATTTTTCCTTTAGCGATCCATTGAAAGTTTGCCATGAATTTCCCTGAAAGGGAGCCAATGCCCAAACCTGCTTAGCATAAGCACAGTCAAAAAGCATGTGGTTAATTGATTCCGTTTCATTGCAGTGACTGCAAGTAGCTAGAGGGAGAATTCCCCTTCTCTGTAGATTCTCCCCGACAGGTAATGCATTTTGCATTACTTTCCACATGAATAGTTTGATCTTTGGTGATGCGTGCTTTTGCCGAATTTTGTTGATCCAATTGAAGTTTTCCTCTTCATGTGTTGTAGATTGCTCCTTAAGGTGAACAGCTCTGCTGTTAGCTAGAGAGAAGTAGCCAGATTTAGTCGAATATAGGCCATCCTTTGCTAAAGTCCAGAGGTAAGAATCCTTTGCTCCTGTTACACTCGGTTTTAGGAATTGGATCTCATGTTCCAGGTTAGGTAGAATCTGCTTGATTTTGTGAGTATCCCATTCTTCCGTGTGATGATTTAGTAAGTCTCCTACTGTAAGCTGTTCATCTCTTATGTTTGCTGGTCCATAAGGAGTTATGTAGTTCTCTTTCGGCAGCCACTTTTCCTTCCAGATATTTATATCCTTACCATTTCCCACAGCTCTTATTGTGTGTGGATTGAGAACATCTCTTCCTATCAATATAATGCGCCATCCGTGTGAGGCCCACGATGGTGTTCTAGATTCCATTAGACTACTTTGGTGATAGTATTTGCCTTTAAGTATTCTGCCTAACAGGCAGTCTGGGTTTGTAAGTAGTCGCCAAGAGAGTTTAGCCAATAAAGCCTCATTAAAATCTTGTACTTCTCTGAATCCTAGACCCCCTAATCCTTTTGGCTGCGCTAGAACTCTCCAAGCTATCATGCACATCTTCTTCTTTCCCGTATTGGCATCCCACCAGAAGCGGGTGAGGGCCGACTGAATCCTGTTTGTGAGGCTTACTGGGAGATGGAAGCACGCCATCGCATATGATGGAATTGCCGTGAGCACTGAACGTAGCATAACATATTTTCCAGCCCCTGATAGTTGTCTAGACGCCCAGCCTACTGCCTTTTGTTTGATTCTGTCTACTATAGACGAGAAAAGATCCTTTTTCTTCCTTCCAAATAGTTCTGGTAAGCCTAGATACTTTCCTAGGCCCCCTTCCTTTTCTATTCCCAATCTGCTCATAATTCTTTGTCTGAGTTCCTGTGGTAGTTTAGCTGAGAAGTATATTGAAGACTTCTGTTTATTTATCACTTGTCCCGACCCATTCTCATACTTCTTTAGAATCTCTAATAGTGTTTGAGAGCTCTGCTGGTTGGCCTTGCAAAAAAACATAGTATCGTCCGCGAAGAGGAGATGATTAACTATCGGGCTGTGTTTTGACACTCCTATGCCGGTTAACGTTCCCTTCAACTGTGCCTTGCTACATAGTCCTGAAAGAACCTCGCTGCACATGATGAAGAGGTATGGGGACAAAGGATCTCCTTGTCTCAAGCCTCTCGCCGGTTTCACTTCTTCCATAGGTGTGCCATTTATCAAATATGAACAGGACACTGTGGTGACACACTGCAGAATCCAATTGATCCATTTAGCATGGAAACCTAGCCTTGCAAAAACCTTTTCCGAAAACTCCCATTCAATTTGGTCATAGGCCTTACTCATGTCAGTCTTAACTGCCATCATTTCATACTTCTTAGCTCCCGAGTTTTTAAAGTAATGGAGTGTTTCATGAGTGATCATGATGTTTTCTGAGATAGCCCTTCCAGGCACAAAAGCTGATTGACTCTCAGAGATGATTACCCCTAACCATGGTTGCAGTCTCTTAGTGAGTATTTTTGCTATAATTTTATAAGCCACATTGCATAAAGCAATTGGTCTATAATCTGCAACTTTTTTAGGTCCTGTTCCCTTAGGGATTAAACACACGTTAGTGTGATTCATTTGCTCCTTCATCATACCCGATCTGAAGAACTCCTGCACCTCATTGACTATATCCTTTTCCATAAGCTTCCAATGGTGTTGAAAGAAGCTTGCCGGGAAGCCATCCGGACCCGGTGCTTTCCCACCATTGATCGAGAACAGGGCCTTCCGTATCTCCGTATTAGTTGGCATTCTAATCAGATTTTCATTCATTTCCTCGGAGACTTTGCTGTCTAAAGCTTCCTGGACCATTTCAAACTCTGAGGGGTTCGTCGAAGCAAACAGATTCCTGTAAAATTGGGCCACCATCTGAGCAATATCTGATTCCTCATGAACCCTTCTAAACAGATTCCTGTAAAATTGGGCCACCATCTGAGCAATATCTGATTCCTCATGAACCCTTCTTCCTGATTCATCTTCTAAGGTCGACATTCTATTCACTGCTCTTCTTCCTTTGGTGATAGCATGGAAGTAATTGGTATTTTTCTCTCCTAGTTGCAGCCACAATTGTCTACTCCGTTGCATCCAATATGATTCTTCCTCTCTATAGGCTTCTTCCAATTCCTCTCTTATAGCTTTTAGTTCCTCCTCAGAGTGGCCCTCACTCGCCATAATTGTATCCAACTCTTTTTGAGCTGCTTCTATCCTTTTCTGGCTGTTCTTTCTATGGCGCTTGCACCAGTCAGCTATGCTGAATCTACAATGGGACAGTTTGGTGCTTAAGGGAGCTTCTGCTGCTGTTGTCCAAGTAGAGATAATCAGTTTGTCTACCTCTTCATTTTGGTTGAGTTTCCTATCATACCTAAAGATCCTGCCCCTTTTTTTCTTCTTTGGGTCAATGTATGTCATAATAGGGCGATAATCCGAGGCTTCAAACTAAGATATTCACACCAGCTCTTTGGAAACAACGCCGCCCAGTCGCTAGTTACCAATACTCTCTCAAGGCAGCTCAAGATTGTGTGATCATGGCGTTTTCCTCTCCATGAGAGGCTATTACCTATATGCTTCATGTCATAAAGGTCACATGAACTTAGAAAACTCCGAAACGCACTAAAAGAGCCTTCAGCTCTTGGCGGGCCCCCTCTCTTCTCTGAATTATCCTTTATGTCATTAAAGTTCCCTATCAAGAGCCGAGGTTCATGGTTGATTTCAAACTGTGCAGAAAGAGCTTCCCAGAAACTTTTACGCTTCTGTTGGTCTGGTTCTCCATGTATAAATGATACAGCAAAAGATTTGGATTTATATCTAATTGAAGTCTCAATAAGATTATCCGTAGCACTCATGATTTGTAAATCCACATCTCCCTTCCACAATAAGCATAGTCCCCCTCCACACACACCATGTGTAGGGACAATAAAGGTGTTATCAAAATGGAGATCCTTAGTCTTATCTTTAGTTACTTCTTCTGTATTTTTGGTCTCCATGAGAAACAATATGTCTGGAGAGTTGGTGTGTAATCCCCTTAAGCCGTCGAATTGTTGCGTTGCTTCTCATCCCACAACAATTCCAGCTCCCTATTCTTAAGGAAGAGAGCTTACCGGTTTGTGAAAAACCGGCTTCTTCTTCACCATTGGTGGGACAAGGTTCACTAGAGGAGTTTCTGATAGTTTCTTTTTTTGATGAGTTTGCCCTTCCAGCTTTATTTGTTCCCTGATTATTCCCATTTTTTTTGGTTGACGAATTTGGCTTTGCAGTTGCCCTTTCCTGTCCCTTTTTTGTGTTTTTCCTTTTTGGGGAGCCTGCTACTTTTTGCAATATTCTTTTGCTACTGCTGGCTCCATATGCTGATTGAGGGCTGGGAAAAGAGAGCCTACTGGCTATTGGAGGCCTTCCCCTTCTCGATTTGGGAGCTGGATCTACTACCACTTCAACCTGTTCTTCCAGGTTATTCCCCATATCCTGAATCTGATTCTCCAGTTCCTGAGGATTCACACTCTCTGTCATGGCTGTTTCCGCTTCCTTCCTTCTAGCTAACTATGAAGCTTGTATAGAGATGGCTCTTTCCTCCATCTTTTCCTTTGAATTTCCATGCATTAACCTCCTTTTCCTAGCTGCACTTTCCGCAGGGTCTACACAAGTTGCATATTGGATTGTTACTTCCCTTAGGTCTTCTAGAATTTCCTCCACAGATTGCACCGTAGGCAGTGAGTTAGATGGGACCTGAACTGTTCTCCTTATCTCTTCACCTCGGGCCTTAGAGTTTTCTGACCCTTCAGGGCTATCCTTGAGCCTAAGGGGTTGGAATTGTTTCCTCCTCCATTCTTGTTTAGGGGGGCTGCTTTATTTTTGTGCTTTAGCATAGTATCTAGAGCAATTTGCAGAGTAGTTAACAGAGTTTGCCTCCCTGCTTCTATTCTGGTCCTCTAATCTTTGATATTTTGATGCAGGTTCTCCCCAATCTCTACCAGAGTAGTGATGGCGATACTCCTCTTGTCTTAGGTAGGAGTTTTCCGAGGTAAGATTTTCAAATCTGCGATTCCGGTTAGACTCCTTAGGTCTGTAGTCCAGTTTTGGTTTAGGTCTCTGAGCGCTTGAGCTTCCTTGTATCATATGCATCCCTCTTGCTTGGTTTTTGTAGGGATTTTGATTCTTGTGGATAACTGGGTGCTGGTGTTGGCTTGTATAGTGTCTAGGCACTCTCTCTGCCATGTTGTTCTGGGGTCCCTCTACATAGGGTAGATGGGGGCAGTTTCGCTGTATATGGGTGAGAAGGTGGCAGTGCATGCATAACAGCTTGAGTTTTTGATATTCCAGGTTCACAATCATCTCAGCCCCATGTTTATCCACTAAGGTGGTTTCCGTGACCAGAGGTTTAAGAGCATTTATAACCACCTTGAGCCTTACTTGATTAGGATTTATTTCCACCAAGTCCAGAGTGCCTAGTTCATTTCCAAGTTTTTCCAGAATGTCCTGTCTCCTAAGGTGGGACGGGAGACCTCTTAGTCTGATCCAGAAGGGAAGGTCCGACGGGAAGCCCTCATCAATTCTTGGTTCCCATTTTTGAAGCACTACCATGAAATCTGCAAAGTGGTAGGGCCTGTCTTCCAGTACTTTCACCATATCATCTTCCCTTGTAAATTTAAACTGGAAAATACCTCTACCTATATCTGAGCCTTCCGCACTTCCTTTGAGATTCCATCTTTGTGATAATAGATGTGCTTTTGTATTTAGGAGCCGTCCTATGAGCGTGAGAGCATTTTCTTTTACAACCTCTGCAGTGTCAAAACCTGGGACCTGGATTGTTATCTTCGGAATCTGTGGTTTATCCTCCACTATTTGTTTACCCTTATCAGCAGGGTGAATCCTGTTCATGGCTTCCGCTTAAGAGTGTCTTAATAGGGACTGTAGATTCACAAGCACAGTTAAGTTGGATCTTGTTAGTACCAACAGAGAGTATTTAAAAGCTGTTCTTGTAAAGAATACTAGAGTAGTAATCTAAAACAGAAAAGTTCTTCTTCTCTTGTTAGGAAACAAGGAAGAGATAAGATTTGAGAGCTTGGTTGTTCTTCTTCTCACCACTAAGTGGGGAAGAGATAAGATTGCAGATCTATTCTTCAGAATGGGAGCAGCGTCGAATTGCACTTCACCATTTGGCTTCGTGAAGCAAAAGGAAGCTTTTCACCGGTTAGAAACATCATTCGCCACTTCCCGGAAAAATATTGTCCAGTAGTTCTTTCCTTAAATAGCAAGGAAGACTTGTTCATCCATTGAGTATAAGTCAGACCGAAAGGTAACTCATCCCTAAAAGGAAAAAGCAAATTGGTTTTGGCTTTTTTGATATTCGTGCCTGAGAATTCAAAAAGCTGTAGCCACTTAAACAATCAAATTCTCTTTTCTTTACAAAATCTTTCTTCTGCTTTATTTTTAGCTTCTACAGTAATTGGTTTGTGGTAATCGTCAATCGAATAACTTTTTATTTATTTATAACATTGGCCTAGTGGTTGAATATCTCCATTAATATCGCATGGTGTTATATTCGAATCCTATACATATGTGATGAATTTCAAAGGTGACCATCATTGTGCCACATGATTCTCATGTCTAGTGGATAACCTTTGTTTTCATGTTTTTGAAATTATTTTTTAACATGTGAACAAATCATGCGATTATGCAATTTGTATGATGGAACCAGATTATTATCAATTATACTTACCATTTTTAAAAGAACTTATAACAGATAAAATATAAAAGCATGATAAGTATAAGATAGTAAAATACTATATACATCAAATTAACATATTCATTCAATACGAGACTTGTAAACTTATAGTTGCATATTACAAATTGTAACATAAATCACACTCAAACCTTCCCTCAAAGCTATAAATAAAGTCGCTCACAGAACATTGTTTTGAATGTATGATTTGGGTCACCTCTTCCACGACCTTTTAATAAAAAAGTTATGCATGAAGCTCATGAAGCTGGCTTCTAACTGACCCATAGGCCTTCATAGCACCAGCTCTCAACACAAACTGATGGTAAAATGCTGCTATGGCTGCACCCACAAATGGACCCACCCAGAAGATCCACTGTTATATAAGAAAAATAAATTCATTAATAAGCTAATCAAGACAATATCTTTATACTTTTGTACTTTTTCAATCTTTCATACCAAAGCTCAAGAACGAAAAGGTTTAGGTGAGATTTTGAACTTCAAATGTCTTATGCTCCCATGATTTTTATACTTAACATAATCTAAACCTTCATAGTTATGTGATATATATTTTTCTTTTAACAAAACGAGAAGTTAGTACAAATATTAGATGGTGAGAAATATGAACCTGATCATCCCAAGCCTTTTTATGGTTGTAGATTACAGCAGCTCCAAAACTCCGAGCCGGGTTAATTCCAGTGCCAGTAATTGGGATTGTGGCTAAATGAACCATGAACACCGAAAATCCAATTGGTAATGGAGCTAATATCTTCAATTCATTAATTCAAAACAAGTCAAGATTAGTTAAAAATACTTGAACTCCAAGGTATTCGGTACAAATTTTAGAATAAATTATAGGAAATACCACTTTTAAGAAATAGCATATGCTAGTTTTTGAAAAACTGTTATTGTCATTTGTGTGACAAAATGATCAAAAACTCTTGTTCCAACATTTGGTCTACAAATTTAAAACTTATACTAAAAACGTGGTAACCAGAAACGTGATAATTAAAAACGTGGATGAGGACAAAGATAAACTATTCTTTTCGACAAGTAGTACCATGGTAATAACTAATAACCAGCACATATGCTAGTTTTCGTAAACTTGTATTTCTCATAATACACCCCAAATTTTAGTAGAATATACACAAATAATATTCATAACCGAAAATTTTGGTTTTGTAAAAATATCATATATAATGTATGAACATATACACATGGGTCGTTGCGAAGATGCACAATATGGACCATGTACACATAGAAAGAAAATTGATTGAATAGACATGGAGAGACGACGTAAAGTATGTCTATATTGTGGACAAAACGATATTTGTCACTAGAGAAAAATACAACACATGACTGAAAAATAATTGGGACACCATAGAAGAAACTAAACACTACACTTATTACTTTTGTCCGTATATTTTACGTTAGGGCCAAAATAGATAGAGGACATCGTTTTCAGTATATATTAAGTGCGTTATATAGCTGGCAATAACGTCCCTTAGTCCAAAGTTGTTCTCGACAACAAAATCAAATATAAATCCTTATATCTGTTTCCAATTTTGGATTCTGTTATCACCAGGAGTGCTACAATTTGTCGACAATATATATGAAAAGAATATAAGTTATGAATTTTATTTTTAGTTTACCACCTAGATCCTAGGTACTTTTTTGATATTTAATTTCAAACTGTGGACCTAATAATTAGGAGAAGTTGGATTTGCTTACAGGAATGTGAGAGTCACGGGCATTTCGCTTAGGGTCAGTAGCGGAAAACACGGTGTAGACAAGGACAAAAGTGCCTATAATCTCGGCTCCTACACCCACACCAACGTTGTATCCATCGGCGAGCATGTTCGCACCACCTCCATATCGGTTGTAATACTCCTACACCCACACCAACGTTGTATCCATCGGCGAGCATGTTCGCACCACCTCCATATCGGTTGTAATAAGTCGACTGAAAAACTTTCACCAAACCAACTCCGCAAGTGGCTCCGAGACACTGAGCCACTATGTATGACAAAGCTCTCACCAACGACACCTTGCTAGCCAGGAATAGCCCAAACGTCACCGCCGGGTTGATGTGTCCACCTATAGACTTATATCATTAGTAAATTCATATAACCAATTGAGATAGTTAGGCTATACAATATAAACTAAAAATATTGTCCAGAAAGTATTTTAAAAAGGGTTTATCACCAAAAATACCACTTTCTAAAAAAAAATTCACTAGAATTACCATTTTAGTTTTCGTTTACCATACCACGTCCACGAAAAGACTAGTTTATCCATATTACCTAGGTAATAAAGGATTTTTTGGTAATTTTATCTCACAAAAAGACAAAATACGATAAACAAAAACTGTGGTATGCTATTTCTGGTGAAGTGTTTAAAAAAGTGATATTTCTGGTAATTAATTCTTTTTGAAATTTTGCTTATTTGTTACAAGGACATAAGACTCGAATTAAGAAGCATGTCATTTAGCTATAAGCCATATAACAATGAAATGAGCTATAAGATGGCCAATAATGCAAAAGATGGTTAAAGAAAAAGACTATGAGAAGAAAGAGACCAGATATGCCGGCAGTACAGTAGACGAGGATGAAGATCATGCCACCGAAGGCCCAAGAGATGCCGAGGAGGCCAACACTGGCACAAGCTCCACCCCCGGATTTGGTATCAGTCTGGCTTTTGAAGCCGATGACTGTTAAAACGGTGACGTATAGAAAGAGGAGAGTAGCTATGAACTCAGCTATGACTGCTCTGTAGAAGGACCACTTCTTGAGCTCTTTAGCCTCGAACATCTTCACAGGCGGTGGGTCTTGGTAGTCCTTTTCGGACAACGACTCCTCTTCGTCCGTTAACACTTCTTTGGTCATTGTATCTTCTTATGCGTAAACTTAACCTTCAAAGTTTGCGAGTCTGCGAGAGAGAGAGAGAGAGAGTTAAGTAGAAGATGCAGATGATATATGGTGCATAAGTGGGTGTATTTATGGAAAGATGTGGCTTAAGGTTTCTCCTATAGTCCTATTAAAGTTTTATAAATTTATTTACTTTAATTTTTTAAAATCTTAAAATTGGGAAAACCTATTTCATCACTTTATGAAATAGGAATAGCTTTGATTCCACCAATTAACATAATAATATTTTATATTTATTATTCAGTTTTACATATTAGAAAATTAAATTTATTAGGCTTACCATTTCATTATTATCTATATAAATTTATATCAGTGATATATTCGTTTAATTCTAAATCTCTCATCGAATTATTGGTGCGTTTGTTATGAAGTACTTTATTGTTTAGGGAATATGCTTTAAATTTATATTGATGTGATTGTTTTCGGTTGAAAAAAAATTAAAATTATATAGGCAAGTCTCTTATTGTCTTTTTATTTA
>CM071718.1:25147025-25167193 GCA_036630335.1 Physaria fendleri | reverse complement strand
CACCACCATACGTTTACAGTTCTCCACCACCTCCATACTACTCACCTTCGCCTAAGGTTTACTACAAATCTCCTCCACCACCATATGTCTACAGTTCTCCTCCTCCACCATACTACTCACCTTCTCCAAAGGTGTACTACAAGTCTCCTCCACCACCGTATGTTTACAGTTCTCCACCTCCACCACCATACGTCTACAGCTCTCCACCACCCCCATACTACTCACCTTCGCCTAAGGTGTATTACAAGTCTCCACCACCACCATATGTCTACAGTTCTCCTCCTCCACCATACTACTCTCCTTCTCCTAAAGTATACTACAAGTCTCCTCCACCACCATACGTCTACAGCTCTCCACCTCCTCCATACTACTCACCATCTCCCAAGGTATACTACAAGTCTCCTCCACCACCGTATGTCTACAGCTCTCCACCACCACCATACTATTCACCTTCTCCTAAGGTGCATTACAAATCTCCTCCACCACCATATGTTTACAGTTCTCCACCTCCACCATACTACTCACCTTCTCCTAAGGTGCACTACAAGTCTCCCCACCATACGTCTACAGCTCTCCACCTCCTCCATACTACTCACCATCTCCCAAGGTATACTACAAGTCTCCTCCACCACCGTATGTCTACAGCTCTCCACCACCACCATACTATTCACCTTCTCCTAAGGTGCATTACAAATCTCCTCCACCACCATATGTTTACAGTTCTCCACCTCCACCATACTACTCACCTTCTCCTAAGGTGCACTACAAGTCTCCCATATGTTTACAGTTCTCCACCTCCACCATACTACTCACCTTCTCCTAAGGTGCACTACAAGTCTCCATCACACCCACATGTATGTGTTTGTCCACCACCTCCTCCATGTTATTCTCCATCCCCTAAAGTTGTGTACAAGTCTCCTCCACCACCATATGTCTACAGTTCTCCACCACCACCATATTACTCACCTTCCCCTAAGGTGTATTACAAATCTCCTCCACCACCATATGTCTACAGTTCTCCACCACCACCATATTACTCACCTTCCCCTAAGGTGTATTACAAATCTCCTCCACCACCGTATGTCTACAGCTCTCCACCACCACCACCGTATTACTCACCTTCTCCAGTGGTAAACTACAAGTCTCCTCCACCACCATATGTCTACAGCTCTCCTCCTCCCCCATCTTATTCTCCATCTCCAAAAACTGAGTACTAAACTTCACCCCTACTTTGAAGACATTAAATGCAATTCTTGATAAGCTATCGAGTTTATTTACTTTCATTTCGTCTTTTTATTTATTTCTCTTTTTATGTGTGTAAAGATTGCTTGCAATCTATATTTGATCCTTTAATTTCTTAACTCGATAGCTCTTGATAATTATGTAATCCTCCTATATGAGTTTTGTATTTTTTGGATTCTATACCTAAAATGCATGGTTTATTTCAAATTTTAATAGTTTTTATGTTATCTTCATGTGTCAATACACATCCTTTTTTGTTTGTTTCAAACACAAAACACATATATCCTTTTAGAAAATTCATAAAGGAACTAGATTAAAGGATTTAAGTAAAGACCATTGTGTTTTATTAGATAAATTAAGTTCCAAATCCGACATTTCCCTACAACAAGGCTAAAACACATGCATACAAGAACATAAATTAAGTTCCAAATCCGACATTTCCCTACAACAAGGCTAAAACACATGCATACAAGAACAAGACAACGACCAAACTCTATTAAGAACCATAGCAACGACTCTTCAAGTGCCCAAATACGCTCCAAGTTTCTTTTTTAAACTATAAGATAAGATTTTTTAATAGCAATTTGTTAATTATATAAATTCATACAAACATAACTAAAATAACCTAATAATGATTCTAAACCTTAAGTTGAGATCTTCTTGAACTTCAGTTCTACCTTTTTCCTTCATCAAAATGATATAATTAATCTACCCAATTATTTGACAGTAAGATAATTAGGCGGCAGATCATTGATCAAAATAATGCATCAAACATTATACAAAAAGTCTTCTTCAACTTGAGATTATAAAAGAATGGTAAGTGGCTCGTTGACTTTGCTGAAACGTTCTTGCACGTCTTACACAATGTGTAATAAAACATGCTTACACGATAATTGAGTATAGCTGTATTTTGAGAAATACTTTGCTTATATAAACTGCTGAAACGTTCTTGCACGTCTTACACAATGTGTAATAAAACATGCTTACACGATAATTGAGTATAGCTGTATTTTGAGAAATACTTTGCTTATATAAACCCATATGCTCATTCTTCAAAACACAACACAAACCAACAAAACATTAACCAACGTAGTCAAGCATTGGTAGAGCAAAGCTAAATCACTAATGAGTTCTTCTTATAGGATGGGATCTTCATCCCATCTCGCCTACGCTCTAGGAGTTATCATCATGGCAACAATGGTTGCTGCCTATGAGCCATATACGTATAGCTCTCCACCTCCACCATCTTACTCTCCTTCACCGGTTGAGTACAAGTCTCCTCCACCACCATACGTTTACAGTTCTCCACCACCACCACCAACATACTCGCCATCACCTGTCGATTACAAATCTCCTCCACCACCATACGTGTACAGTTCTCCACCACCCCCAACATACTCTCCATCGCCTGTCGATTACAAATCTCCACCACCACCATACGTCTACAGCTCCCCACCACCACCACCATATGTCTACAGCTCCCCACCACCACCATACTATTCACCTTCCCCAAAGGTAGACTACAAATCTCCTCCTCCACCATATGTCTACAGTTCTCCACCACCACCAACTTACTCACCATCCCCTAAGGTCGAGTACAAATCTCCACCACCACCATATGTCTACAGCTCTCCACCACCACCACCATAACTTACTCACCATCCCCTAAGGTCGAGTACAAATCTCCACCACCACCATATGTCTACAGCTCTCCACCACCACCACCATACTACTCACCTTCTCCTAAGGTTTCCTACAAGTCACCTCCACCACCATATGTCTACAGCTCCCCACCTCCTCCATACTACTCGCCTTCTCCAAAGGTGTACTACAAGTCTCCTCCCCCACCATATGTCTACAGCTCTCCACCACCACCATACTACTCGCCTTCTCCAAAGGTGTACTACAAATCTCCTCCACCACCATATGTCTACAGCTCCCCACCACCACCATACTACTCACCTTCCCCTAAGGTGTTCACTACAAATCTCCTCCACCTCCATACGTCTACAGTTCCCCACCACCACCATACTACTCGCCTTCCCCTAAGGTTCACTACAAGTCTCCTCCACATCCTCATGTATGTGTCTGTCCTCCACCTCCTCCATGTTATTCACCATCTCCTAAGGTTGTGTACAAGTCTCCTCCACCACCGTATGTTTACAGTTCTCCACCACCACCATACTACTCTCCTTCTCCTAAGGTACACTACAAGTCTCCTCCATCTCCTAAGGTACACTACAAGTCTCCTCCACCACCATACGTTTACAGTTCCCCACCACCACCACATTACTCTCCCTCCCCTAAAGTTTACTACAAGTCTCCACCACCACCTTATGTCTATAGCTCTCCTCCACCACCATACTACTCGCCTTCTCCTAAGGTGTACTACAAATCTCCACCACCACCATATGTCTACAGTTCCCCACCACCACCTACCTACTCTCCTTCTCCTAAGGTAGATTACAAGTCTCCACCACCACCATACGTCTACAGCTCTCCACCACCACCCTCCACCACCACCATATGTCTACAGTTCCCCACCACCACCTACCTACTCTCCTTCTCCTAAGGTAGATTACAAGTCTCCACCACCACCATACGTCTACAGCTCTCCACCACCACCGACCTACTCTCCTTCCCCTAAGGTGGACTACAAGTCTCCACCACCACCATATGTTTACAGCTCTCCACCACCACCACCATACGTCTACAGTTCTCCACCACCACCTACATATTCTCCTTCCCCTATGGTAGACTACAAATCTCCTCCACCACCATATGTCTACAGCTCTCCACCACCACCACCATACGTCTACAGTTCCCCACCACCACCTAAAGTCTCCACCACCACCATACGTCTACAGCTCTCCACCACCACCACCATACGTCTACAGTTCCCCACCTCCACCTACCTACTCTCCTTCCCCTAAGGTAGACTACAAGTCCCCACCACCACCATACGTATACAGTTCCCCACCACCACCGACATACTCTCCTTCCCCTAAGGTAGAGTACAAGTCTCCACCTCCCCCATCGTACTCAGCTCCAAAATCTGAGTACTAAACTTCACCCACACCTTCGTATTACTGAATACAACAAATGCGACTCTAATATAAGCTATTGAATATTATTCGATTTTTCTTTCCTTTCATTCTTGATATTTTGGTGTAACAAAGACACATTACAAATGAATTCAAATTATGAGTTGATACTATCAAAGACGTCTTCGAACTCACACTGTTTTATTAGGGTTTGTCGTTGTGCTCTCAACTTCTTTCTGACTACGATGGCCGCCACTAAGAGATACATTTGTAATTCTTGGTAATTTTAATTTTGCAGAAAGTATAAAAATGTAATACTATTTAATAAGATTTGGTTTTACGATTTTCATTTTAGATACGTTTCCGAACACCATTTTCCAACTAGAACCATGATGTAGAGTCCTTCGCAATTAATATATTCTCTAAGAGCATCGTCAATGGGAATTCAAATTTTAAGTTTCTCTGACTTCAAATTTGAAGTTTTCATTAGATTTTTCCAAACAATACAACTTCAAAACAAACTTCAAAATTTTTATAATTTACACAATAGTCCTTAATGTTATTTGTAAAATATTAAAATCTTTAAAAAGTTTAAGATGTTTACATTATAACCAATATTAATTTATAAAGTATTTTAATATAACATAAACAAATTAAATTACGTAAATTATATAAAAATATATAAATTATTCGACAAACGTATTTCCATAATATTCACATATATGATCAATTAAAGCATTTCAAAGTGAAAAATGTGTTCCTTTATTGTTTTATTTTTAGATTATGAGTCAAAAAACTTGAAATCGGGTTTTTCTATAGTTTTTTATATTATTTTATATAATACTGTTTTATTTTAAATTTGATTAATATAATATTATTTTTATGGAATTATTACACTATTTTTAAAATAATTAACTATATTATAAATTAAAGAAAATGTTAAATTAAAAAGTATATTATTATTTATAAAAAATAAAAAATTATAAGGACTAAAAAGTAAGGATTTCAAATTTTAAACGCAACTTCAAATATGAAATTGAATGTAGAGAATTTCAAAATTTGAAGTTTTAAAGTTACTCTTGAAATGAAAAAAACTTTAAATTTGAAGTTTTGAAATTACGACTGGAGATGCTCTAAAGACCAAAATCCAAATTAGCTATATTGATAATATATTCACATATCTATCCTAGATCAAGATTCTAACTTCACTTAGATGGCATAAATCTACGATATAGAAAAAATCGAAAAAGTCAAATAGTAAATCGATAAATCGAATGTGATCGAATATCCATGACATGGAGAGCCGGTCCTAATCCTAATGATCATAATCATTAAGTAATGATCATAAACTAAATTGATGATTAGTTTAATGATATTTAAAATTATTATTTAGTATTGTTAGATTATAATTAACTTGTAATAAAACATAGCGACAATATAAAATGAAAATCAAGTACAAGCTACTATTTTAAAAATACAACTTCAAATCATTTTAAATAATGAAATTTATGATATAAAATATGATTAATATCAATTGTGATAATTTTAGTTAAAAATATGTTTTTTACATTTCAGCATTTTTTTTACCTAAATGTATCCAAATGTTTATTATAATGTATATTATTATATTTATGATAATCTTAGGTATACAGGATATCAAGTTTATTTCGGATTCAAATTTGTTTATTTGGGTATGAAAAACATACCGTCTAATTTGTTGTTTAAACCAATACATGTTCAATATTTTCAGGTCAGATCAAACTAGATATCACACTTAAAGAAAAATAATTAAAAACGATATCATTTAAAATAAAATTATTTATATTATAAGACATTACTAATCTGAATTGTGAAATATATTCAGATTTTTGAAAATTATAATATAGATTTACAAATATATATATATATACGTATATAAATATTAAGGTAGATTTTAGTTTAAAAGCGGGTTTTATTTTCTTCATCGAAGGTGCATATATATATATATATATATAACGAATATTAAGGTAGAAATAAATAACTAAATATATATATATATAATAAATACTTATTTTCATCAATGTGTATCTTTTTTTTTATAGAAAAACCCCAATTCAACACCAAAAAAATGAAACTAAGATCAGTTCATCATTACTCAAAAAAACCAGACATTTTTGTTATAATTTAATGGTCCTTCGAGAAACCGAAATGAATGGGCCAAATAAATGAGTTATGGTCATAATATTTTTTTTAAGTTTTATTTATATTTTTGTTTATGTAACAAAATCAATATCTAACTAGATGATTTCCCGCACCATGTGCGGTATTAAATATTTAAAACACCAAAATATATAATAATACAAAAAGTTATATAATATATTTCTAATATCTTAATAGCACCGATGATTATTTTTATTTTTTCAGCAATTTAATTGTTGTTAATTTTTTCAGCAATTTAGTTGTTGTTAATTACCTAAATATAATAATTAATTGACAGTGGTATACATATAAACGATATCAAATTATTGTTGGATTAGCAAATTCGAACAAAAAAAATCTAATTATTAATTAATTAGCTAAATATAGTAATTAATTAATTAAATAAATAACGATTTAATTACTTAACTAAATATTAGTAATTAGCTAAATATAATAATTAATTATTATTATATATATATTTTAAATATTTTGATAATGACATATATGTAAATAAGGTCTGTGAGAATGATTGTGGTGATGACACCTCAACTTTTTTGCTTCCTAAATAATATATAGGGGGGTGATGACACCTCAACTTTTTTGCTTCCTAAATAATATATAGGGGATTTTAAAATCGTTCTTCAATTGTTCAATCAATATCAGTGCACGACAGAATTTCTAAAAAGATAGACCTTCCATAAGAGCATGTTTTTTTAATTTCAATTTCTACGTCATCTATTCCAGAAGGGTCGACGGCTATTTTATACCCACGAAATTTGCATATCATAATCTTTACACACGGAAAATTTGACTCGGCTAGAACCCACACAACTCAAATATGGAAAGCATCGCTACCCACAGATCAAATATTGAAAGCATCGCTACCCACATATCTTAAATGGAAGGCTTGATCACACACGTCATTAAGATTATTGTAGACCGATTAACGGTTAATCTAATTTTATTAACCATAAAAGAGACGAGAACCAATAATAACCAAGATTTGGCGTGATTAAACCAAAAAGATCCGGATTATGACCCGATTAGATGTTCAAACACAATTTTTAAAACAAATCCCAAAATCGTTTTTAACTCTCAGAATTTAGGTTTACAAAATCGTTTTTCACTCTCAAAATTAAGAACCCTAAACCCATGAAAACACAGAATCAGCGACGAAATTCTCTCAATCTCGGTTTGAAGATGTCACTGGCGGTTGTTCCTGACGTACCTGGATGTCACTGGCGGTTGTTCCTGACGTACCTGGGCTGCGTGACGACGACGAACAACAAGAGGAACCTGATCTTCGAGACAAGTATGAGTTCAAAATCGAGGAGATGGTGAATACATTCAATGACGAACCTCCTGTGCAACACAATGTCTATCCTGTTTCTAAAGATGTTGAATACTCATCAGAGGAACAACGAGCTCGGCGAGATGATGACTATAGACCAGGATCCGACAACCTATGTAAAGGTCAGACATTCTTCACTTGTGCTGCGTTTAAGGAGACTGTTCTGAGCCATGCTTTAAAGGGAGGAAGAAATCTGAAGCAGGTAAGATGGGATCCAAATAAATGTGCATTCGATTGTATAGGAGGTAATTGTAGTTGGAGAGTTTACTGTTCTGTTAATAACAAAACCTTGATGTGGGAAGTAAAAATCTACAATGGGAAGCATACTTGTGTTCCAAATGGGGAGTGTGCGATGCTTAAAATCCAGGTCATTGCAAGGTTGTTTGTAGACAAAATTAGATATGATCCTGATTATTACATGCCTATGAAAATTGAAGAGGTGATCAAAGACACATATTAGATATGATCCTGATTATTACATGCCTATGAAAATTGAAGAGGTGATCAAAGACACATGGAAGTTTACTGTTGGTAGAGATCAGTGTCAACATGCTAGGAATAAAGCTTTGAGATGGATAGAGAAAGAGCATGATGAGGAATTCATGAGGCTTCGAGATTATAGGGCTGAGCTGAGATGGATAGAGAAAGAGCATGATGAGGAATTCATGAGGCTTCGAGATTATAGGGCTGAGCTGCTACTGTCTAATCCCAATTCCACAGTTGATATTGAAACTATCAGAAGTGAAGATGGTCGTGATGTGTTTGATAGGATGTACATTTGTTTTAATGTTTCTTAGAAGATCATGGAAACTATGTTGTAGGCCAATAATAGGAGTAGATGGCTGCCATTTGAGAGGCAAAATGAAGGATTGTTTTCTAGTTGCTTTAGGTAGGGATACAGAAAATGCTATATACCCATAGCATGGGCAGTAGTACAAGTTGAAAACATACCAAATTGGGTATGGTTTGTGAAGAAAATCAAAGAAGATTTGGGATTGGCTGAGGGTGATGGATATGTTATGGTTTCAGATCGACAAAAGGTTAGTGTTTTTGATTGTTGTAAACTGTTTTTAAGAAATTTACTAGACTATAAAATTTTTTTGCTTTTGCAGGGACTTATCAAAGCTGTGGAGGATGAATTGCCCAATATAAAGCATAGAATATGTGTTAGACACATTTATGGCAATCTTAAGGCTAGGCATGGGAGGTTACCTGAACTGAACCCAATGGTGTGGACTCTTGCGTTGAGTTACAATGAGGCTGACTACAAGGAGAATCTGCGGAGGATTATGCAGTTTGACAGGACCGTGTATGAAGATGTAATGAAGACAAAGCCAACTTCTTGGTGTAGAGCCTTTTTCAAGCTTGGCTCATTCTATGAAGATGTGGAAAACAATTCCACCGAGTCCTTCAACGCCACTATTGTGAAAGCTAGAGAGAAGCCAATGGTATGTAAATTGTGTACAAAATTGTGTATTTGAGTAATAACTTGTGTTTTTGATTGGTTTTAGGTAGCTATGTTGGAATTTGTTGCTCGCTTGGCTATGGTAAGAATCTTCAAAAGGAGCGTGACTGCATATGAACATGAAGTCAGGATAACACCATATGCAAAACTGTTTTTGGCAAGGGAGCATGAGGCAGCTACAAACTGTAGAGTCTACAGGAGCACAAATAACATGTTTTAGGTCATTGCAGGTTCTAATGCCTATCGGGTTTGCTTGGAGGGTAAGTCTTGCACCTGCAGGAAATGGGACATAACGAGAATCCCTTGTGAGCATGGATATGCAGTGATCTTACATAGGAAATTAGAAGTTGAAGACTTTGTTATCAACTGGTTCAACACAGAAAGGTGGAGGAGAACATACAATGATGGAGTGATACCTACACAAGGATCAAAGTTCTGGCCAACAGGAGGTGCACCTGTCCATAAACCGCCTGAGCCTCCTCAAACCGGACCTACACAAGGATCAAAGTTCTGGCCAACAGGAGGTGCACCTGTCCATAAACCGCCTGAGCCTCCTCAAACCGGCCGGAGAAAGAAGAGTAAAAAGGATAAAGCAAGGAAACCAGGCGTTAATGAGTCCCAAACTAAAAAGAAACCTAAAAGATCTTTTCATTGTAGCATTTATGGCAAAGAGGGTCATAATAAAAGGAAACATAAAGACAACACACATGTAATTGTTTATTATGTTACTGCTTGGCTCAATGTATTTGTTAATTATTTCTTCAGTAATCTTTTTATTTGTTTGGATCAAAGTTCTGGCCAACAGGAGGTGCACCTGTCCATAAACCGCCTGAGCCTCCTCAAACCGGCCGGAGAAAGAAGAGTAAAAAGGATAAAGCAAGGAAACCAGGCGTTAATGAGTCCCAAACTAAAAAGAAACCTAAAAGATCTTTTCATTGTAGCATTTATGGCAAAGAGGGTCATAATAAAAGGAAACATAAAGACAACACACATGTAATTGTTTATTATGTTACTGCTTGGCTCAATGTATTTGTTAATTATTTCTTCAGTAATCTTTTTATTTGTTTTTATTTGTTTATTAGGATGGAGCATCTCAAGACGAAAATGAAGGAGCATCTCAAGAAGAATCTCAGGGAGCATGTGAAGGCCATGTGACAGAGCAAATGCAGCCATCTCAAGAAGCTGTGTCTCAGCAAATGCTGCCATCTCAAATGCAGCCATCTCAAGCATCTCAAGAAGCATCCCAACCATCTGGATTCCTTGATACCCTCTTCAGCTTTACGCGAGTTGTCTGAGCATTATGGTTTCTTTGTTTACTGTTTTTGTAGTCTTTGTTAACTCTTGGATCGAGTCTTGCATTTGGAAATGGTTTGAGTCTCTTTTTTTTTTACCATTGTTAACTCATGGAGTCTTGTGTTTCAGATTCGGGTATTGCTTTTGGAAATGGTCTTTGAGTCTTTTTTTGTGACCATTTTGGTGTCTTGAAGTCGGTTTGTTTTGTGACATTATGATATTTTGTTACCATTATGATATGAAATTGAAATTAGTACGGTTATATTCTCTTCTTCTTCGTAATCATTTACCATCAATGTTTCATTAAGCATCACTAACATCAAATGTTACAGATCTTAATCATAATATCTAAAGTGCTTACATAAACCACAATATCTATAGTGCTTACATAAACCACAATGTTACATAGTGCCATTAATTTTGTTCTGATTCATTAAGAAGCTTACATAAACCACAATATCTAAAGTGCTTAACTAACATCAATGTTATAGAGCATAAATGCTTAACCAAAAGAGCTTTCATTGCTCAATTTACATAGAACACCATCAAAAGAGGTTACTCATGACTACCATCAACAAGCATCCAACAAAGACAACTCCACAAGCCATTTTAACTGTCTTTTTTTTGTTCCTCCATTTTCTCAAAAACCATCTTCTGCACTTCTTTCATTTCAGGCACTTCTTTCTCAAGAATCACCAACGAAGGTCCCATTCTAACAATTTATTTCTCAAGAATCTCAAACAAAGGTGCCATTTTAAGCCCTTCTTCATCAACAGCAACATTTATCCATTTGAATAGGTGATTGTCATCTACTAACTATTATATAAACATAAGAATCAAAATCAAATTTCCAATCAAATCTCTATCAAACCATAATACACAACAAAGAAATCAAAACCTGCAGCATATTCACAACGAAAGTATTTGCGGTTTGGATTTGCTTCGGATTTTGAAATCAAAATCTTAACATTTCTATCACACAACCCACATTTTTAGGGATCCCATCACAAAACATCCTTCGCAAACCTGAAGATCCGCTGCTCATCCTAGAATCGTGGCTCATCCTTTTAATATACAAAACAAATACAACCCAGAAAAAAATTGTAACAAACACAGAAACCACAGAACTGAATTTAACTCTATCCTCTTACACAAATTCACCAAGAAATTAACACAGAAAGACTCGAAATCATGATATAATTAGAATCCAGAAATGAATTTACCTCAATCCTCTTACACTGAAATCCCCAAAATCAGATTCAATATGCTTTAGGGTTCTAAAAATAATGGCTTTGTGTTTTGAAATATCAATAAGGGCTCGATTTTAAAAGCTCACCGGGTCAGAAGTAGGGTTGAAATTGGTATGGCACGGTTCAATTTTTGGTTCTTGAAACTAAACCAATCGATTTGACCATTGCTTGTACAATATTTGATCTGTGGGTAGCGATGCTTTCCATATTTTATCTGTGTGGGTTCTAGCCGAGTCAAATTTTCTGTGTGTAATATTCTGATATGAAATTTCGTGGGGGTAAAATAGCCGTCGACCCATTGCAGAATTATAATTTCCCGATTAGTCTCTTTGCACTTTACACGGAAATGTTATTTTCTATAATTATTAATAATAAAAAGGTTAATTTCATATTTTTCTTTTGAACTGCAACTATTTTTTCAATCTATAATTGGATTTGATTTTGTTTCAATCGCAGAAACAATTTTTTTGAGTGATACAAATATGCGAAAAAAATTTCTATGTTTTAAGAGGTTCAATGGATGAAAAAGGTGAGATAATAATTCAAAACTTATTTTTTTTTTGTCAAAACTTATATTTATATGTTGGTTTTTTGTATGAAATTTGTTCTGTGACAAAAAAAGGGAGAAATATTTACGAATTTTGCAAGAAGTTAATATTGTCGGTGTTCCTTCAAGTGGAAGTCTGCGTAGGAGGATGTCTGCGCAGTTTTAGGGAAGTATGCTCACTGTAAATGTGAATAGTGATAGTCTGCGCAGAGAAGTCTGCTCATTGTAGGGAAGAGTAGTGGAAGTCTGCATAAGCTGCAGTCTGCTCTTACTTGTAGTAAGTCTGCTCAATGAAGTAGGAAGTCTGCTCCTACTTGTGGTAGTATGCTCATTGAAGTAGGAGGTGAAACAAAGATCTTGTGGTAGTATGCTCATTGAAGTAGGAGGTGAAACAAAGATGGGCCATAAATTATCCATGAGATCATTATTGGATTTTATTGCTGTTAAGACGAGAGAAGAGAGGATAATTCCGCCATTAAATTCAAGTTTCCTCTGAATCCCATTTCAGATTGATACGAACTATCATATTTTTTTGATAGTTGGTCTTTTTTTTAAACTAAATTTGTTCGGTGACAAAAACATAGAGAAATATTTAGGAATTTTGCAAGAAATTGATAAAATCATATATAAGTTCAATGATGAGGAGAGACATTTCAGAATTTTACAATAAGTAGTCATTCACTCAATAACATATTATTTTGATCTTAATAGTAATGTTTCATTAATGTGATTTCTTGATGTGTCATAATGATTTTTTTTTTCTTCTGTTTATTTTTGAACTAAAAAACATTATTGCGATGTCATATGCAAGTATTCTACTCAAAAGAAATTGATAATCTCAAATGCATGATTTACATTCTAGATGAAGATGTTAGTTTCGATATTCCATAATTAAAAAAGCAAATTACATAAAAAATTTGACTGCAATTTATTTTGTGATATATCATTAAATTTTATTTTGTTTCAAATCTTCTTCAATCTATAAGAAACTCAAATAGAGAAAAAAAAAGTGATAAAGTAGTTCAGAAATATATATATTGATACTTAAGGTTGTTTCATGAAATTTGATTAAAAATAAATCATGGAAAAGATTGGTTTTCTTTTTATGTTATATATAACTAGCTAGTCTTTGGTGTTGTTATATTCTTCCTTTTCATTATATACTCCTATTACGTTCATCTCAAATGGTTGAGTTAGATTTATAATGTGAGACTGATTGGCTGAAAAATAAGTATAATAAAATTAAAGGCAACAAAACCAACGGTGAGATATACAAATCAAATACGTCTCTAATTACTTACTTTATTGATTATGACTTAATTTTTTTTATTTATTTTTTTGAGTTGAATCATATGTTTTGACTTGATTCTACCGATTTACATGCAAGGTTTCAACAATATATTGAAAGGATTAGGAGGTGTGAATAAATTGCTAAAGAGTTTGCAGATATGTAACCTTCTTCTTTTTTTTCTTTGCCAAGACAGATATGTAACCTTCTATTCATGAAAATGTGAGGCTTTCTAAGGCATTTTATAAGTTCTCTCACTCAAGCTTATGATTATCACCAACGGTGGTTTTTTTAAAAAAAAAATGTTAAATTTTATCATAAAAAAAAAAGATTATCACCAACGGTGGTTTTTTTAAAAAAAAAATGTTAAATTTTATCATAAAAAAAAAAAAAAAAAAAACTGTTTTCACAAGTTAGAATCAAAATACATCAGAATGCAATCCGATGTCATCCGTCTCATTAAAATCTCACCAGGTAAACTCAGAGTAGGAAAAATCCTAATGAGGAAAAAGAGTACGAGTTGACTCAAACAACCCATCCCAAAATTTTAACCCACCCGAAAACACAATAAAAGCAAAACAACACCTAGGAGCCTAAAGAACGCGTAAAAAAAACAATACTAAAGACTTAAGCGAAGACGAACTGCACCTTCCGCACCAATCGAGACCAATCGATTTGTGACTTGCGTACCAACAATACGCACTAACACAGCGTGAGATCGAGAAATCTGACCATGTCTTCGATTGTTCCTTTCAATCCATAACCAATATGTAACTGCTTGGAGACAATATAACATGACAAACCGTCGAACTAGAAATTGCTCACTAAAAATAGTGGGAATTAAATCAAAAAGAGCATAACTGAAGCGACCAGTAAGGCAATACTACATCAAACTCTTCCATACCTCCATAGAATATTAACATTCGAAAGAAACGACCAGTAAGGCAATACTACATCAAACTCTTCCATACCTCCATAGAATATTAACATTCGAAAAACAAATATTGATGTGTTTCAGCAACTCCCATACAAAGAACACAACAAGTCTGAATTTGTCTATTCCAACTAATCTTGTCTAAGGTAGGCAAAGAATCATGACATACCAATTACCATCCAAAAAAATCAGTTCTTTGGAGTTGAATGATTAAACCATACCGCTCGAAAACAAGGCACACAAGGTTTAGAATGACGGATCAGTCGCCATGTTAGAGCTAGAAAAAAAATCAACTCTATATCGATTATCACCGTACCACCACTTGTGAACATCATCTGATTGATCCTCCAAAATCTGACGTTGCTTCACTCTATCAATGGCATCCTCTGGTAAAGAAAAGTTCGATGTCGTCTACGTCTACGAATAAATGAGTCAACGACCAAAGCATAAAATATCCATGTCAATACAACCACACATATCCACCAAATCCATTAAACATCCAAGATCTGACTAATTATCATACCAAAATGACGTTCCTCTACCTGATTTAAACTCCACTTTATGAATATTTTTAGCAACTTCGCGCAGCTGCAGAATCTTCTTGTACATCCAAGTTTCTAAGGAAGATGAAGAAACATACCATAAAGAGTTGCTTTTCAGCAAAGAAGAATCCACCCAAGACACCCAAAGGGTATTTTGTCTTGAAAGAAGATGCCATATAAGTTTAAGATAGTTGACCTTATTTATCTCCTTAAAACTTCTCAAGCCTAAACCACCCTCTTCCTTAGGCAAAGCAAATCCGGTCCCAAGTCATCTTAACCTTACTACTTAGAAGCATTCATAGTAGTACCATCCCAAAGAAAAAGCCGAACAAAGAGCTTCAATATCATGAAGACATGCAATTGGAAGATAAAAAGTTGATTGCCAAAAATTAACAATACCATAAATAACAGAGCTAATCAACTGCAACATGCCTGTATACGACAAAAACCGACTAGACCAAGAGACAAGCTTTGACCGAATACGTTCCACCAAAATTGAATAATCATCAGTCCCAATTCTCTTAGTCATGAGAGGTAGTCCTAGATACCGAACTGGCAGATATCCTTTAACAAAAGGAAAAGAACTACGAAATTCATCCTTCCCAGCATCTGAAACTCCTCCCAGAAATAAAGAACTCTTATCTAGGTTAATGCCCAAACCTGACAAATGAGAGAAATAATCTAACATCGGTGCAACACCCTCTATAGAATGCTTATCACCCCGCACAAAAATCAACAAATCATCATCAAAACAAAGATGTGTAAGACCTACAACCTTACAACAAGGATGAAACTTAAACCGATTCGAGCTGGATCCCAAATCCAATAGCTTTTACAACCTCACCAACGGTGGCTTTGCTCGAGGATTTCAAAATGAGAGAGATTGAAACATCACTCACCAAGGCGATCCATTTTTGTTTGTTATTTTAATATTAACGTGTTTTTGTATCTGTCTATCTAACAATGTAATTGACAATCACAATCATTTAGATTGTTACCATGTTGTCGATTACATTTTAGCAAAATTTAATATCAGTTATTTTAGTATTAAGTTTTTTTTTTTTTTTTTTTTTTCCTATCTATCTACTCCCTCTGTTTCAATATAAGTGTTGTTTAAGAATTTCTCACACTTTTTAAGAACACAAACAAGTTATCTTTTATACCCTTATTAAATGTTTCTTTCTCTCTTTATATCACTTTGGAGATTAAAAAATTTGACCAAATTAATTACACTAATATAAGGATAAATTTGTCAACTTGTGATAATTTTTACATTGAAAAGTGAGAACAACACTTATTTTGAAAAGAAAAAAAAAAGGCTAAACAACACTTAAATTGAAACGGAGGGACTATTATTAGTTGGTTATCATGTTGGTTAGTATTAATATCATTTTTTCATGAAAAATAATAATAATTATTATTAAAATTTGAAAGGTCTTTGTAAACTAATAGGAACAAAAGAGTATATCGCAAAAAAAAAAAAAAAAAAAAAAAATTATTTGGTTTTTGTTAATAATATAGAGAAATTATTGATGATAATGTAGAGAAATCTAGAGAAATTTTTCAGTTATTTGGTTTTTAATATGCATTTTCCCATCTGATTTATGACATTAGAGACTAAAGTTTTGAACAAAAAAAAAAGAGACTAAAGTAATAATTGCAAAAATTATATGTTTTAATCAAATTTTGCTTATAATTATTGTTAGATTAATTATTAATCTTTATACTTTATTATCAAAAACCAAATAACTAAGAAAACCCAATTGAATGTCGTATAATTTATATATGATTTTTTTTTTAATATTTTTATAAACCTTTAATCCAAAAATCAAAATGAAAAAAATTCGAGCCGTGTGATTCAAAACTTTCCATAAAAACTTAGTGTTGAATTGAGCTGTGTGATTCTAACTTTAATTATGGTAAGCATATATTTGATATTTTGACTTGAATGCTTTCTTTTTTAAAACTTATTTCGATAATAGGTGAAAAGAAACTCCATGAAATCTCTTGTGTTAGTCATTTATACTTCATGTGTTTCAAAATTGAAGACATTCTGCTTCAGATTCAACATTACTATTTGAACGATATCACAAGTGGTCAAAGGTTACAAGTGGAAGTGTTTGTGGTGGTGCTTGCTTTAAGATGCTGCAAGGAGAGAGATGAAGACAGACCATCTCATCTGAGGAACTATTTGCAAGCTTTAATATCTATGCATTATATAGAAGATATAGGAGATCATATCATATCATATCGTAATCTTATTATAATCATATCAAATATGTCTCCTATATCTTCTATACATCATAGTCCTGGAGAGTTTAGTATGAAGATACGCTACAAAATCTGCAATCTCCTTTGGTATATGCAACCTTACATTCGAAGGGAGTGACCGAACGTCTTCTTTACTACCTCTTATACAGTTTAGAGCTCCCTTTTCTGGGTATTCATAGACGATAATGGGACGAATAAACTCTAGAAAACATCACAAGAGCTTGAGAACGTTCTTATAGCTCCTCATGAAAGATAACAGCAATGTCACGGTAAAAGTTGTCAGCATCAAAAACAGAACAGTCTTGGAAATTTTTCGATCAGTATGGTTCTGTTTTCAATCTTGTGTTTGTACCACAGGAATCTGTCTTAGGAGATTAGATAGCTCCAGTCAAAGTGGTTTATAGATTGAAGGATTTGGTCGGAAGAAAACATATTCCTTCAAATAGTTTTCGGTAGATTGTGAATTTATAAATTTTGAGGACCGGTTACGGTCACAGCCATCTGTCTTTCATAAATACTTGCACATCTCTTATGATGCAATGTAATTGTATATGACACAATAGAAATTAAGATGAATAAACAATAGGCAAATTTTCTTGTTGCCTCACTTTTTTTTTTTGTTAATGAACTTACTTGATTAATAACTTAATACGTGGCTACAAATCTCCTTGAAAGAGTAAAATCTCTCAAAGATGTTTTAGCAACTAAATTCACATTACAATTAGCGTTTTTTTGGAATAAACGAGAAAGATAGAACTTTGAAACGCTTAGAGAGGTTATGAATATCACTAAGGATACCGTATAGCTATCGTGGATCCGAGTTTTTGTTGATGACATCAACGCAAATTTTGAAGTAAGAGAAAATATGAAGCCGCGAGTAATCCAACTCATTGGTTAGCCTAAGTGCTTCTCAAATAGCCAAAGCTTCACCTATAAGCGGGGAGCTTGAAATGCTTTATTAAATGGTGTCACACCTATTTTCTTGTTTGGTGTTACATCCTAGAGCTTGAAATGCTTTATTAATGGTACGTTGTTACTGTAATCTTCAACACAATCCTACATATACAAAAGTTAATATAAACTAGACCAAACTATTTTACAAAACAAAGAACATGGATCATCAAATTTTGAATTGCCTTTCTTTTTTTTTTTTGTCATCTTGATTGATATATTAATTAGTTAACGGGCTGAAGTAAAAGGCCAAATTTTTACAATATTGAAATTGGGCTTTCGATACTGTTTGGGCCCAATTTGTAAATGTTGCTTCGCCACAGGCTTGGCCGGAGAAAGCACCTAAACGACAACAACAAAAAAGTCATGTACTGGCCACCACCACCGTAACCATGACCGGTATGTGTATGAATAAAAATGAGTCGTAACTGTGACCGATTCAAAATATTTTGCGCTCAAATGTAAATACACTGTTAGAATCCCACATCGGAAATTTAAAGGGACTAACACTAGTATATAAAAGGTATGGACCACTCCGCTCATTACCAATTGTTTTTGAGTTCAAAACCTATTAACCTTGTCATACACAACCCCACAACCCTTCTGGACAGTCGTGTCCCACGCTTTTGAAGCTCAAGAATGAGTAGAAATCCACAAAGGATTTAGTCTCAAAAAGTAGAAAACCAAAAATTGGTTTTAATCTAAACAATGACAGAAAAAAAACAAAGTGTTTTAATCGTCCAATTTGAATTAGAAACAAGGGTAAGTATAAATATAGTTTCCTTAAGATTGTTGTTCCTACTGTTTCGTAATTCGAATACCATCGATCAACTTACGATATGGTCGTTATGTAAAACATCCAGAATCTTGTAACTTCAATATCTTTCTGTACACGTGTCCAAATTACACGTTTTCTAACTTGTTATACTAATCCGAACCCACGACAAAACCGTGTCTCCTTAAGGAAACTATTCCCCGCTCGGTACCTACCGGTGAATGGAATATAACCTACCAGGATATGAAACCTTGTGTTTGGTCAAACGGTAAGTCTTCTTGTCCAAATGGATCTGAACAAGTGACTACTGGCTCGTGGTTGTCTCAAGAGCTTGATTCAACGGCTCAAGAAATGATTCAACGGCTCAAGAAAGGATGAGTTGGATACAGAAGAACTATATGATCTATAATTATTGTACTGATTCTAAAAGGATCCCACAAGGTCTTCCTAAAGAGTGCTTAGCTGCGTAGACGATTTTAAATGACGATAATTAACGGGATTAAGAATGAATTTTCTATTAAAAAATTAGGAACCTAATATACGTATCTTACTACTCTATAGTATAAAAAGCCGAAACCATCATTTTAACAATGTACAAACTTAATACCAAGTACATAACTTAACAATGTACAAACTTAATACCAAGTACATAACAAGTTACGAATATTTAACATTACACGAAATACAAACTTAATGATCAAGTTCCAAAAGTGAGGGGTGAGGGGAAACAAGATTCAACAAACAGTAATAAACCTCACCATTTTGCGGCTGACGCGGGCCGGTCTCACGGGTGGAATCTCATGAAATTTTCTGACATGTCTTGTGAGATAGCACATATATATAATGAAAATTTTCGACAAGTATTACTGTATATCATGAATATTACTGGTCTCCACTATGACTTTTGCCGTCGCCAAAACTGACTTTCGTGATACCAACTAAATTAAATTAACCTTATTATATTATAAAAAAATTTAAAGATGAGCCCCAAAGTGGGTTGGGCCTCTCTGCGTCTTGGATACATTGGAGTATCTGGA
>CM071718.1:25091560-25102442 GCA_036630335.1 Physaria fendleri | reverse complement strand
AATCAAATCTAACCGTTGATTTCTAATTTCCAAATATAGTAATTGTCATATTTAAAATAACTAATATGTAAAAAGTATAGATCAAAGAGAATATTTAGTATTAAAAAAAAAGGAATCTTATTATATAAAAGAGAACGCGTTTAACGTGAGTTCGCCACTTGTTATATATAAAACTGCATTTTCTATAAAATATTCTCAAAAAAGATTTTATTGCGAGTTGAAGAGTAATATTTTTCAGGAAAATAAATTTACTTATATTCTTTATATATTGTTTTGTCTCATCAAATTTTAATGATGTATATATAGACCGTATAGCTATTAATCTAAACAAATCTTAATCGAGTATATATTTTGGGTAATATCGGCAGAATTTAATCTGAGGTATAGGTCCTAACGGATTCAGATACCTGTGTCTATGACTGTCACGCCTCCTATCTCTGTCTCTGTCTCTTTCTCTTTCAGGACTCTTACGGTAATGAACCTGTAAAATAGGAAGAAGATGGTAAATAGAGACTGTAAACAGAACAAATTCTAATTATCACAAAATGAAAGTAGTGACCTTCTCATCTTCAGATCCATCCGCCATGTCTTCATCCTCCTCCTTATCTTCCTCTTCTTCAAAGTCATCTTCCAAAACACTTTTCCTTGGCTCTAATAGACCATTCTGTTCAAGCGTCCACCTATCATCACAGTGAAAAATTAGCAATTTCTAAATACTTCACTAAATTCAGCTATGGAAAAATGCAAAAGAACAAACCTTTTCTTCAAACGTGGCATTGCAATATCACAAGAATAATCCTTGGTTAAAAGTTCCTCAATGACTTCATCCACATGTGTCAACGAAAACCCTATTCCAAATCAAAGGTTAGGGAACAAATCAATCAAAACCTTAAACACAATAAATCCATTGGAAGAAAATGAAACTTACTCCCATCAGATAACTTTTGCCTCACTTTCCGGTAGTCATTGTAAAGAGGTTCAAGGTAGACACAAGATGTAATTATGAAACCATCATTACTAAAAACATCCAAGGAATTGAGACTCGTGCAATATGTTTGCTACCAACGACAAAAAACAATATAAACAAAAAAAGGTACAACATAATGAACACAACCTTACCTGCCCATTGTGAATGAGAGACACCAATATGTACTTTTTGTACACAAATTCAAAAATCAGCTTCACAGTATACACAACAATAACAAAATCTAGTAAAAGATATGAGAAATCGGTATCCTTTACTAGATATTTCACCTGGGTCTGCTAGTAGCGACTCAGCCCTTTTCAAAAGATCGGTAAGTGCTGATAAATCGCCTGCCCTTGATGATAAACCTTGGACTGATGTTATCACAATGAGCTTTTATCAAGCGTTAGTGAATTTATCCACATCGCATATATCTTCAAAGTTCCTTGTCAAGCAGTTTAAGTTTATTCATAATCCTTGGAGAACAGATTAATTCTGCAAAACTAAAATATTTATGAAAAACACAAACATTTCATCGCCAGGTTTGCTTCCTCTTAGGTCCTGAAGCACCAATTCTGCTCCTAGACGCTTTGCCACCAACACAGCATGAGTAATCTAAAAAAAGATGATCAAGTTAAACAACATAAACATCAGAGAGAAGAAGAGAACATATCTTAAGGAAAAGATACCTGAGAGCATTTGGTTCTACCAAAGCGCACGGATGGAGATACCTGTGTCTGTGACTGCCACGTCTCCTGTCTCTGTCTCTTTCTCTTTCTCTTTCAAGACTCTTACGGTAATGATCCTGACGGATTCAGATACCTGTGTCTATGACTGTCACGCCTCCTATCTCTGTCTCTGTCTCTTTCTCTTTCTCTTTCAGGACTCTTACGGTAATGAACCTGTAAAATAGGAAGAAGATGGTAAATAGAGACTGTAAACAGATCAAATTCTAATTATCACAAAATGAAAGTAGTGACCTTCTCATCTTCAGATCCATCAGCCATGTCTTCATCCTCCTCCTTATCTTCCTCTTCTTCAAAGTCATCTTCCAAAACACTTTTCCTTGGCTCTAATAGACCATTCTGTTCAAGCGTCCACCTATCATCACAGTGAAAAATTAGCAATCTCGAAATACTTCACTAAATTCAGCTATGGAAAAATGCAAAAGAACAAACCTTTTCTTCAAACGTGGCATTGCAATATCACAAGAATAATCCTTGGTTAAAAGTTCCTCAATGACTTCATCCACATGTGTCAACGAAAACCCTATTCCAAATCAAAGGTTAGGGAACAAATCAATCAAAACATTAAACACAATAAATCCATTGGAAGAAAATTAAACTTACTCCCATCAGATAACTTTTGCCTCACTTTCCGGTAGTCATTGTAAAGAGGTTCAAGGTAGGAAACTTACTCCCATCAGATAACTTTTGCCTCACTTTCCGGTAGTCATTGTAAAGAGGTTCAAGGTAGCGATATACATCAACATCAGTCCCAGTGAGTCGGAGATAGAAAGCACCAAGAATACGAACATATCTGCATAAAGCAAGAGTTTGAAGCTTCTCAATAATCAACCTCTATATTCCATACATATATGCTTGAGAAACAACTAAGATTAAGCTAATTGAAGTATCAAATCAAAATTAAAACGAGACAGTGAAAAAAGCTTTTCATACTTGTAATCATCGTTTTTGATAAACTCCACGACAATTTCCTTCTCAGGTTGGATCTGCAACATCTTCAAAATGAGGCAAAGGAACGGAGTAGGTTTGCGATTACCACCAAAGGTACCACCAAGGTGATCAAGCTCCATAGCTTTATCAACCAAAGTCTCCGCCGTGAGACCGAAACATTGTTCCTTCCAAAACGTATGCTGGTATATCTTCGTTCTCACTATCTTCTCAACTAGATTCTGTGGATTCGTACCTCTTTCTTCGTTCTCACTATCTTCTCAACTAGATTCTGTGGATTCGTACCTCTTATATTCTTCGCCAATGGATCTGTTCTGTTCGCCATTATCGCCCGAAGATAATCAGGAACCGCTTCGACTGCTGAATTGAAACCTTATACAGCCTAGTCACCTGAATCGATCAAAATCTGCTTCCACAGACCGTAGAAGAACGAAGACGCTAGGGCTTTTGAAGAATCTAATCTTGCTTCCACAGACCGTAGAAGAACGAAGACGCTAGGGCTTTTGAAGAATCTAAAAACCTAAATCTCTTTTTTTCTTAAGTTAATAATTGATTATGTCTTGTAAACTGATGGCAAAGCCCATAAGAGCCCATAATGAGAAAATATTAATGGACTACTATTTTCCTTAAGGCCCTTTAAGATGTCCGTTAAGTGGACGTCTGTTAAGACCGTTATTTCAAGGCAAGAGGAACTGAAACGTTTAACTTGACGATGTTCTTACATCCTCTGAAGAAACACTTTTTGCAGTGTAAATAGAGACAATGAATGATATTACAAATCAAATTTTGGTTGCTTGGTTCGAATTCTTGGGTCATCTTGAGATGCTTTCAAAATAATGTACATTGTTGTATGCTGTTTTATCTTCTTCCTTTAGTGTTGCTGTTCATCACATTCCAGATGAAGTTCGGTTAATTCGTTGAGCACCTAGTTTAAGAGCAGCAGGTTTGCCTCCTCGGCCGCGACTAGAAGATAACGGTTTTGCTCTAGTGGTTGGTGGTGGAGCAGCAATGGCAGCCCATGGGTCTTCATCATCAGACTGTACTGTCTTTTTCAATGGTCTTGAAGTAGTTGCAGGTGGAGGAGCAGCTATGGATCCCCACAAATCATCATCTTCTGTTTTTATGGCGGCTTTCGCGGGGTTAACCTTTGTTCTTGAGCTTGTAGCTATTAAGAGCGAGGGTTAGGAATAACACTACCATATGAGTGTGTTGAGTCAAATTGATTCAGATAAAAGTAAGTACCTGCAGGTCTAGAGGATTGTCATGATCTTCGGTAATGCCATTCTCAGCATCTCCCCAACCGTCTGTTGATGTTGGGGATGGTGGTGCTGGTTGATCTGTGAAGTCCGAGTTGTAACGTGTATGATGACTGGCTTTGATACTAGGCGCCTCCATAGCTGAGGAAAATTCCCAAGAAATAAACAAAATAGGGAACGAAAAATTTCAGAAACTGTATTGACTAGCCAAAATCACAGTGATGAACGATATACGATTGTTTATATATTCCGCAGTTGCACATGTCAACAATTTTACTTCCAGGGTTGTGAGGAAAACTATGACAAGTGATCTCAAGTGTACCGGTGTTTGCAGCATTTGATGCAGCAGCAGCTAAGGATGGTGCTGAAGAAGAAGAAGCGAGAGGAGCTTGTTCTAATGGTTTACCCTTGAGAGTCAAAGAACTCATAGCCCATCTATAAAAATAAATGAATTAGTACAGTTAGTAAAATTAACTCTCTGATCACTGTTCACTCAAAACTTATCTGTTAATATGACTTGACTATACTCACCCGATCAGACCAGAAATCACTGTTCACTCAAAACTTATCTGTTAATATGACTTGACTATACTCACCCGATCAGACCAGAAGTTTCAGGTATAGCTGAGGCTCCTACGGTGGCTCCTGTATCTCCAGCATTTGTCTGTTAGCACCCCCAAAAATTTCAGTTATCTTCCCTCCCAGGTATAAAAGTAGCTCAAGGAAAGAGTTCGATAAAGTCATTATTCTTACCTTCTCATAGTTCTGTTTCAGTATCTGAAGAAACTGTTCCACAGCCTGAAATGCCTTTGACCGAACATCACTATTAGTAAAATAAGAGAAAATGCTTTAGATTTTGCTGGAAGAGATATAGTAGACGACATTATTCTTACCTTCTCATAGTTCTGTTTCAGTATCTGAAGAAACTGTTCCACAGCCTGAAATGCCTTTGACCGAACATCACTATTAGTAAAATAAGAGAAAATGCTTTAGATTTTGCTGGAAGAGATATAGTAGACGAAAAAGAGCCGACATGCACTTAAGATATGAACCTGTCTTGATCAATGGTTAACACAACAATATTTGGTAGGATCCTGGTTGCTATTTCAGTGTCGTCATAAGTAGTACTGGTGGCACATAATGCAACAATCCCTACATTAAGTAAAATCCAGTAAGATTTAAGATGACGCCTGGAAAGAAGATAGCAGCAGAAAAATCCTAGACCCAGTTTTTAGGGATATAATTGTCATAGAATATTAGAACCAAAACGTCCCATTATGTAATAACTAGGATCCAGTTATACCAGGCGTTCACATACCTGCACCTCGAGCAGGTGGAAATGTATCCCGCAGTGCACGCACTGTAAAAGCATTAATCAAAACTCTTTTCCTTGTCTGCATCATTGTTTCATGATGTGCACGCACTGTAAAAGCATTAATCAAAACTCTTTTCCTTGTCTGCATCATTGTTTCATGATTAGGTACAAACAAAACAGCAGATCAATAAAGGTAACAAAAAAATCGAAAAAAAAGCAAAGCTGCTAGAGTATAACCCCTTCATTTAGGTAGGTGGCAATATTCCCGAGTAATATAGTGGTATTGGTTCTGATTGCAGGCTCTTCATCCACCTGAGAGGATAATATGAAATTTAAACCACAATTACTGTGAAAGAAGAATTAAATCTGGAACATGTATAACCTTTAACACCAGCTAAAAGAGAACCAAAGGATTGCCATAATTAGAGGAAAGAAAAGGTGGTAATATTTTACTGAAAAAATCAAACATGGAAAGAGAAAGGTAATGGATGCATACCTGTAATTTTGAAAGGTATTTCAACAGGGATCCCGAAAGTGTACGCTGAGAAAGCTGCAGCACAAACAAACACAGAAAAACAGAAATTTATACCACATACAACCAGATTATAACAAATACAACGAGATTTTGAGGGAAAAAAAAAAACTTGTGAATGATAATTAAAATGTTGTTGAATAGCTTAAAATGTGAAATTTAGAAAGTGACTTCCTCTAACTTAAAACCTATAAAGCAGCTCAAATGGGTTAGGAGCAGGTTACCTTTGGAGCTAAAACGAGCATTGATTTAAGAGTCAGCTCTCGGAGAAAAGCAGATGTATCCGCAAATCCAGTAGCAACATGAGGGTATACCTAGTAAAAAAACATCCCATTGTTTATGTTAAATTATTTAACTTGACAGCAATACTGCCAAACACCCATAGCGGAACATTTCTTTGGCCACAGAAGAGGAATTGTTTTTACTTGTTCATCGACTATTTGTGCAGACATTGATTCTCCAAATTGATCAACATGTTGCAAAAGAGAAACTCTAATAGCTCGATCATTGGAAGCAAACAGCTTGACTATTGTTGGCAGCACCTAAAGTGATAGAAGGGAGTAGCTTTAGGATAAAGGAACAATATACCTAAGCACATACACCAATGTAGTGGTTTGGAGAGTTCTAACATAAATGTTAGTTTAGCATGACTGAACAACCTTGAGACTGAAATCTTCTGTTGATAACCACGAACCCATCTTAAGTAAGGCAGTTAATGCAGGGGCAGCAGCTGAACCAAATTCAAGAGAAGAAGCTAACAAAGGAAGAATCTGCATCAACCAAATGGTTAATTCACGAAGCCTTCAAATCAAAAGGCAAATTGTTATCATAGTACCCCAAAAATTCAGATTCACACCTTCTTAAGCACGATCTCCCGAGGAAGTTGTTCAGCAACATTTGGAAGTTTGCGGAAGAAAGTATCTTTCTCAACGCTGTCTTTCAAGTTAAGAATATCCATAAAATGTATGGTGTCCACCAGCTTGTTTTGGAAATACTCTGCCAATTCAAGTATGTCAATATTAGATCAAGAGATAAGGTACGATCATACACTACTATGGTAGTAAATACAAATACCGTCACAGACATTTTAAAAAACAGAGGGGCCAAAAGCAAAATTACAGAATCGTGTGACAAGGGGAAAATCGAGAAACATTAAATTATTATATGTAAAAGGATTTAACAAAGACAGGAAAATTACCGCCATTTTCTAGAAGTTTTGAGGTGTTCAATCTGCGAGAAGGCATAGAACTTAGGAGTCGCTGATAATCTGGAAGCAGAGGCTGAAAAAGGAAACATTCAACTGATATGAAAACCAGCTCTTCATAATCTCAGTCATGCAAAATGATATATTGAACCATATCAAAAATTTAAAACACACTAAGCCTTTTGACTAAATCACATATAAGTTCCAAATTAATTGGAGTTGAAGTTATCGAAAGTGCACGATGTTGAATCCATAAATATGTAGAGCAAAGAAGAAACCAAATGAATATGCAACCTAATATTCAGGAACGTAACATACAGTCAAGGAAAGAAAGGAAAGGAAACAAAACCTTAGGAATGCCAACAGTGTTACGCAGCTCTTCCGTTTTCCCGAGTTTAGAGCCCGAGAATAGTTCATAAATTAGACAACCTTCAAAAAGTAAGTAAAAGGCGTTAATGAAAGAATTGCACTCAAGTGGACAAAGAGTCAAGGAGCGGTAAACCTCCATTGAAGATTAGCAAGGCATCAAAACTACAGGGGTTCTTACCTAATCCCCATGAATCAATGGCCCATGGTGGAGATTTTCTAATAGAAACCCAACATGAATCAATGGCCCATGGTGGAGATTTTCTAATAGAAACCCAATCAGACTTGACCATTTCCATTGGCTTGTACTGCGTTCCCACTAGCCATTCATAGGGCTGAAACAAGAAAATAAGACAGAAAGGGTGAAAAAAAGCAATATACACTGACAGAGTACTTCTATATTGGGCATATGAACAAGGTCTAAAACTGAACCTTGATCCGACAAGCCACAAGGTACTTTTTACCAAGGGTCTCATAAAAATAATGTTAAAAAGCACAAATACGCCAGCAGGTTTTAGTTTTAAGATTTCCAGGGAGGGAAAAGCAAAATCAAGAAACGGCTTTAAAATTGACAATACTAAGAAAGCATAACAACATAGTGAAGGATGAGACTTGACAAAAAAAAAAAAAAAAAAAAAAAAATCCCATCAAATTCTGATAAAACATCAAAAGCATGGAGTTTCCAGTCCAGAGTAGGTGTAACAACAACACTCGCCAAACAGACATTTCCATGCACCTGTTGAGACAGTACAATTTAGGAGTTTTAACTAAAACCATAAAGTGAGGATTCAAGTTGTCATCAGCAATTCAAAATGATATGTACAATATCTGACAAGAAAATTTAGTAGCTACAGTTATATATTCTAATCTGTAATATAATGTTATAAATGAATACTCACAAGTTTGCAGTCATTGTTCAGAAAGCTCACAGCTTTAGCTATCTGGTGTAGCCCCAGTGCAAAATACTCATCCCTAAAGGCAAGAATCTCAAAGTCATTATTAGCGAAAAGACATAAGACTGTGACACAATTTGTTGAAATAAATCCAAATTGTAGCTGCTTGCTATATCTATCTATTCCATCTTTCCTTTTGAGATGCTCATAAGAAGAGTTAATACCTCTGGGTAGCTTTCAAGCCTAGCTCCTTTATCTTATCTGACAGCGGCATAACAGGCTCAGTGACTATATAGATTGTAACCTTGGAAGTAGAACCATCATGAGTTTCAACCTCTGTGCTATGGAGAAATGAAAGTATATTTGGATGCCTCACCTGCAAAACAAGATATTAGATGACAATCTAACAGAAAGATACTATTGATACTAACGAGAGGACAAAGGTATCCACCTAGTCCAACATTCAGAGAAATCAAAAGAGCACATTATTATTTATGTAAAGATTGCTCACCAAGATATCACTAGTTTGATGAACTAGATTTCCAAGTCCTTTTTGGAGTTACAGTTTAGTGTTTGATAGAAGTTTACGAAAAAGAATGTATCAATCAAGCCTAAACTATGTTATAAAATTGATGAGAACTTACAGTACGAAGACGCTTGACACCATTTCGTCCAGCAACCAAATGCCCATCTTGAGCATTGTTCCCAGAGAGAGTAAATATTGAAACTGGAGATCCATCATCCTGAAGAAATCAGTACAAGATCATATCACAACTTACTTTACCTGAAACACATAATTTTATAGAACAAAGCCAAAAATATGTACAGAATGAGGAACAAAGAGACTTGATTTACCTGAAACACATAATTTTATAGAACAAAGCCAAAAATATGTACAGAATGAGGAACAAAGAGACTTGACACCAAACAAAGCCACAATTAACCATCAGATACCACTTCTCTAGAGACATAATGATACTATTCTCAATACAAATCTCAGTGTACTCACAAACTAGAAGAATTCTTCTCTAGAGACATAATGATACTATTCTCAATACAAATCTCAGTGTACTCACAAACTAGAAGAATTAAGAACAGTAATAATTCGAACTGGTACAGCTAATCTGCAGTACATTTGCAGAAATACAAACATTGGGACGTACACAGAGAGAGAAAGACCTTGGAGGTACCACGAAAGTGATTCCATGAACCCCAAGCAGAAGGATAAGGATCACCAATGTTATAAGGCAGATCCTTGAGTCCCGTCCCAGATCCAGCCACTACTTCCTTTAAGAACTTGAACATTTTTCCACCTTCTCAATCCAATGATTGATCAACGTCGTTGCTTTCAAACGGATCTATATGGAATCAAAGGAACAAAGGTGAATCAAAACGGAAAATTTGAATTTGTTCTTCTTATGATTCTTCCTCTTCTTCAATCTGATTTTTTTTTTTTTTTTTTTTTTTTTTTTTAATTATTCGTGGGAATTGTTGTGATCGACCTGAACGGGCTGATAATGTATTGCCGTTTTCGTGTTTTGTTATTACAATTCGTGCTGTTTAGTTTTTGCTTATTGCTTATAAGACGCTTTGTCGTTTGGATTTTCGGACAGTTTATATGGGCCTGAATTCATATTCTTGGACCGTGTATATTCACATTGTCCAAAAAAAAATTCAACAATTTCTTTTTGGTCAACTCATATTCTTGGACCGTGTATATTCACATTGTCCAAAAAAAAATTCAACAATTTCTTTTTGGTCAACGTTTTTTTCAAACATACTAAAATAAATAGTTTTTTCCCTAAAATAAATAGTTCTAATAACGGAGTTAATGATCTTAAATAGTCATAAAATTTAAGAAATTTAATAATAATTTTCATTTGATTTTAACAAAAAAATATTTGACAATAAATTTTATTCAATAAATTTGAAAAACTACTAAAATACAATTTTATTGGTTTATCATTTATAAAATTTAGTTTAAAAATATTTAAAATTATGGGTTATTGAATTACTATCATTTATAAAATATCGTTTAAAAATATTTAAAATTTATTGTATTCAATGAATTTAAAAATTATTAAAAATATTTAAAATCCCAATTGCTATCCTATCATTATGTTTTGAATTTTTTGTTAAATAACTTTGGATTCTATTAGAATTGATGTAAGACATGTGAATTACATATATTATAATGTTTAATCACATTGATCATATTCTTGGACCGTGTATATTCACATTGTCCAAAAAAAAATTCAACAATTTCTTTTTGGTCAACCTTTTTTTCAAACATACTAAAATAAATAGTTTTTTTCCCTAAAATAAATAGTTCTAATAACGGAGTTAATGATCTTAAATAGTCATAAAATTTAAGAAATTTAATAATAATTTTCATTTGATTTTAACAAAAAAATATTTGACAATAAATTTTATTCAATATATTTGAAAACTACTAAAATACAATTTTATTGGTTTATCATTTATAAAATTTCGTTTAAAAATATTTAAAATTATGGGTTATTGAATTACTATCATTTATAAAATATCGTTTAAAAATATTTAAAATTTATTGTATTCAATGAATTTAAAAATTATTAAAAATATTTAAAATCCCAATTGCTATCCTATCATTATGTTTTGAATTTTTTGTTAAATAAA